>CAUYRH010138807.1:0-38040 GCA_963574655.1 Perodicticus potto | reverse complement strand
TTCTTTCTATAAAAGAATATTGAGTAATTTCAGCTGAGAAGGTGAAAAATGTGGGTAGTTTCCAACACTTCCATTTCCTATTCAGCACTTTTTTTTTTATTATTCTTACTTAATTTTCAAAGAAAATTTCCTCTAGCACATTCTAATAGTGTTGGGATGACCTCAGTTGGCTAAACCGAGTGGGAGCATGCTATGGCTACTTCTTGGTCCAGATAAGTCACAGCTGTTGTACTTTGCGGTGAGTTGGTTCTTCTTCTGTTGGCGTTGACTCTGACCTTTAGTATTATTATTATTATTTTTTTGAGACAGAGCCTCAAGCTGTCCCCGTGGATTGAGTGTCGTGCCATCACAGCTCACAGCAACCTCCAATTCCTGGGCTCAAGCGAGTCTCCTGCCTCCACCTCCCAAGTAGCTGGGACTACAGGCGCCCGTCACAACGCCTAGACATTTTTTGGTTGCAGCCATCATTGTTGTTTGGCGGGCCCGGGCTGGATTTGAACTCGCCAGCTCAGGTGTACGTGGCTGGCGCCTTAGCCCGCTGAGCCACAGGCGCCGAGCCTCTGACCTTCAGTTTTTATAGAAAGAAATCATCTCATAGTATTGGGGAGGAAGTCAATGAAAGGAGGCTGTGATGGAAGGTTTGTGGGGTGTGGAATGTGAACATGGGTTTGGGGGCAGGGAGGAGAAGGCTGTGGATTTTTAACACAAGTCCCCTTTCTGGTGTCCTACTGGAATAAAGGGATCTATAAAGGGTCTTCTTGAATTAAAACAGGAAGAATAAGAAGAAAGTCATTTGGCTCGGTGCCTGTGGCTCAAGTGGCTAAGGCACCAGCCACATATATCTGAGCTGGCGGGTTTGAATCCAGCCCAGGCCCGCCAAACAACAACGACGGCTGCAACCAAAAAAAAAAAAAAAAATGGCCGGGCATTGTGGTGGGTGCCTGTGTCCCAGCTACCTGGGAGGTGGAGGCAGAAGACTCGCTTGAGCCCAGGAATTGGAGGTTGCTGGGAGCTGGGATGCCATGGTACTCTATCCAGGGTGAAGGCTTGAGGCTCTGTCTCAAAAAAAAAAAAAAAGAAGAAAGTCATCTTCACCAAAATAATACAACTCTTGGTTATGAATGACTAGCTTTTACAGACTGCCAGTCAACTCCTTACAGAGTGAGGACCTGGGCCACTCGCCCCCTCCACCTCTGTAGCTCAAAGCCTGCCCCCTGCCACCTTGCTCAAAGCCTGGTTTTTCATGCCAACTCCAGGGCTTCTGGGTATTCATTGTTTCATTTCCCTTGTCTGTGAGCTCCCGTGTAGTATCTGACTGTTCCAGGCTGTACCCCCGGTTGGCATTGCTCTCTTTCTGAGGCAGCTCTGCAGAGTAGCTACCAACATTTGTATAAATCTGTATAATGGCAGGGAAAGACATAGCGCAGGACAGGGATAAAGTGTGAAAAATTGGCAAACTTACGAGAAATAAAAGTGATATATTAGACATGCTCTGTGGAGAAGAAAGTGTACGGACAGTAGAAAATTTATTTTCTCAATATGAATTGAAATAAAGTGTCCCAATCTTAAATTTTAAAATAATACCTAGTAAATATACTACAGGGTTTTCATAAGAATTTATTGTTCTGGTCAATAAAAGAGAAAAAGAACTGTATTAGGAAAAAGGTCAGGGATTTTTTTTTTTATGTCTAAGATATATGGCTTTGGAAGCAATGTTCTGATAATTATATTTGTATCTGGATAGTGAAGATTTTTCAAGAAGTTAGATTGTGTTTGAGGTTTATACTGAGATAAAGGATGATTTTCAGATGGATATTCTGGATTTTATACTTTCACCCTGACTTTTGAAGATGTTGAATTATCTTGACCAATTTTGTAATAGCATAAGAATATCTCAGATTCCACCTGGGTTCAGTGTGTGACATGGAAACGACGAGAGCCAGTTCATTTCCAGGAGGACGTAGTTCTGTAAATTGAAATTACTCACAGTGAATTTTATGTAGTTTGAAGGTTGCTAATGGTATATGATTCTAATGGTATAAGAATTTGTAATCAGTTTTCAGATTTTCTTCTAATATTTATATCCTGTGGATTAATCTTGTGTGACCTAATGGAAGATTAATTTGCCAAAAATATTTTCCCCCTAAATCTCTGCATCAACTAGAGTTGCTTCTCTCAAGCAATTCTAAAATCCTACAGAGAAAATGTAAATGAAATATTTCCAGTTTGGAGAAAATGCTTTATTGATTCTGTGTATTTTACCGCCAGTATATTTTTTGTTTCAACATGAATACATGTGGCTTGTGAGCAAATTTGTAATCAAATGCAAGAATCTGTGAGGTCCCATCTAGTTTGCAGGTTTTGGCTTTTTTTTTCTTTCTTTTTTTTTTTTTTGAGACAGCGTCTTACTATATCACCCTCTGTAGAGTTCTATGGTGTCACCGCTCACAGCAACCTTCAGCTCTTGGGCTTAAGTGATCCTCTTGCCTCAGCCTCCCAGGTAGCTGGGAGTACAAGCACCCACCCCAGTGCCTGGCTCTTTGTTGGTTGCAGTTGTCATTGTTATTTAGCTGACCCGGGCTGTGTTTGAACTTGCCAGCCTTAGTGTATGTGGCCGGAGCCCTAACCGCTGAGCTCTGGGCACCACCCCAGGTTTTGGCTTTGAAGCAGGCTGGGAAAACCTGCTGTCTTCTCTAGGCTCTCAAGGGCTCTTTTGTAAGTGAATTAGGGATCATTACTCCCTTATTAATGATTGCAAAATAATTAAGAATATTTGTTCTTTGCAGTAGAATATAGCTACTGGGAAACTGGAGTGTGGAGAATTCAATGCTGTCTTTCCCTTAAGCAAATGCAATTAAAAGTTGTTGGTTTATATGTATTTCCAGAGTGGCTATTAGCTTCTGCATATGCTGCCGTAAGCTAGAATTTGCCTTCAGTCCACCCAGTTTGTCTCTCAGGGCTCTGGATCTGGATGTGAGATATGAAACTTATTCGATGATCTCCTGGTGTTAATAATATAGTTGGGATAGCTAACATTAGGCCGAGATGATTGTATATTTAGAAATTACTTGACATGGCTATTTTAATGCCTAATAAAAACATGAAGAAACGGGGCAGAGCCTGCGGCTCAAAGGGGTGGTGCGCCGGCCCCATATGCCAGAGGTGGTGGGTTCAAACCCAGCCCTGGTCAAAAACTGCAAAAAAAAAATAAAAGTTGAAGAAAAACTGGGATGGAAAGACTTTGCAATCCACTTCGGTCTCCCTTTATTGAGAAAGTACAGACAGCTTTTTAATGAGATGAATTCCATGGCAAGCATTATTACATTGGGGTTTTTTAAATATATATATATTTTCTCTGTTTTTAGTTATTTTACTTTCTTAACCCTCATTTTTTTTAACTATTCCTGTTAGATAAAACAAGGATTTTCTTAGAAAATGATGAAGACAGGTTTAATTACTATGTACAAAGAAGACTATACCACCACCCGCTATTAAGATGAGGGTATTGCGCCCCTCACGTTTGTCAGTAGGCCAGCGATAGGTTTTGTTGTGTAAGGAAGGTGCGCTTGAAGATCTAAATTCTAGACTCAGGGTAATGTCAGCGTGTTTCTGTGCTTGGGAATGTCCTCCCAGGTACTGAACATCCCTGAGGGAAAGCCTCAGGTAGGATAAGCCTATGTACTTAGTTATTTGCTTGTTTCTTAAAGAAATGCAATAACAAAGACAAAGAAACCAAAGCAAAACTGGCACAGATGAAACCAGAAGAGTGATACTATCCGGAGCTGCGTTCCATAAGGTCCTGCCTGATTGTGTTGAAGGTAGGCTGCGATTCTGGCCCTGAGTAGCCCTGTAGTCTTACGGAAGGAAGAATCGCTATCAGTTACAAGATTCAGTTCTAAGAGAAAAACTCATCATTGCTTTGCACAAGTACAGATGTTCCTGCTACTCCTACAGAGAAATTTCTGCATGTGAAGGGACACCGAGAGATGACAGTTTAACTTTGTTTGGGAAACCCAGATGTTTTCCTTAGTTTTCTAGAAATAATTCTGTTGGTGACTGCCGGCAGGGAGCAAGGGAAGGCAGCACGTTTTACACATCTGAAGGATTTAACTCCCAGGGTATCGTCGCCGGAAGACCCCAAGAGGGAGCGAAAGAAATCTGATCTCTGCTCTTGTTGCTGGTATCTCTCTGGTGTCCTCCTCTTTGGAGGGGTGATCTTTCAGTGTCCACCTTGAGCAATTTCTTAATTTCTTCGAGTGAGGGAATGACCGCGGCTTCACGCATGCGGTGATGTATATGTGCATGTATGTATGGCAAAATGTATGTGGGAGAAATCCTTACAAAACTCAGAAGAGGAGCAAGGCAGGGTTACCCGACCTCCAAGTTGCCTATTTCCCTGAAAAAAATTCTCTTTGTAAACATTGCTGTTGCTTCCTCCTTCTTCCCAGGTAGATCTGAGGCCCATTGTGTACCTATGTGATTTGTGATAATAACATGATACTTACGTACACACTGTTTTTGCAATGGAAGATGTGGCTTGCAGAGTCTCTTTCTACTCCCCTAGAGCCCCAAACGGAGCTAGAATTAACAGCTGCTCATTAAGTACACATTGAATTTATTTGCTTTTAGATGGTGGGAAAACCACTGTTGGCTGCTTCTGGAAGAGAAGGCAAATACGATGCTGCGGAATTCTCACTGAGCAATGGTCTTGCTGTGGGAATGACTGTGTCTGTGGACACCAAAGCTTGACTGTGTAAGCTGAATTAGATGGAGGAGCCTTTCTGGTGAAAAAAATGATATTGTTTGTAGTAGAAAGATAAAATCAGGTAACCTAACCAAACTATAGATTTGGTAATAAATACTCCAATTCCACGGTCTATTTTTATTTTCTTACACGTAGCTTTACGTAGCATCCTAAATTGACTTGCTTTTTTTGTGAATCTTGTTCCTTTGTTTAAATCCTGGAAAACCATTTGCAAGTTTTATGATTTTAGGGGCTAAAACTGGCAGTTCTAATTACAAACTGATTGATTCTTTTGGCCAGTTTGGATTCTCTTGTAATGTTTTCTTCTTACCTGTGGAGGGAAAGCAACCCACCTTTGCTTCCATTATTTGTTTTTCTACCCTTGACATTTTGTTAGGTCAAAGGTGTATTTGATGCAGATTAGTACTTGTTAGGCAAGGTATTGATTGTTGGATTGGATATATGTGTGATTTTTGGTTCCTGCTTCTTGGAACTTTCATTTAAAAAATGCCAAGTCATACATTCCAGTGGTCCTTCCTAACCTTCATTTAGACATGGCACTGTTCTAGGCACAGAAGGGTGGCCACTGAGTAAAGCTGGGAGATACTGCCTTAAACATGGGCCTGGGGAGCCAAGGGTGCTCCACGTAGTTAAAGGATGCTAACCAGGAAAATAGGAGGCAAGGATCCCTACTGTTAGCAATGTGACCTTGAAAAAAAATCACGTAGCCTTTTTGGACCTCTTTTCCTTATGATTCATGACTAGATAATGGTCTAGACTAGTTGCAAACTTCAACATGCATCAGGATCACCTTGGGAAGCTTATGGAAACGAAAGTTCCTGGGCTTTACCAAGAGATAATCTGTTCAGTGGGTCTGGGATGGAGCCCAGGAATTTGCTTATTTTGCATGTTCTGTTCTGATGCAGGTGGTCTATCAGACCACACTTTCCAAAACACTTGGCGTAGGTCAGAGCTTCCCAAACTATAGGAGGTAATCTGTTAATGAGTCATGAAATCAATTTAGTAGATTTTGAAAAGCCTTTAAAAAAATGAAACATAAGAGAAAATATCTGCGGCATCGCGGAGTGAATATTAGTAAAGTGAGAAAGCTACCTTCTACATTCTTATGTTATAGTAGCACCCCACTCCCAAGTACCCTGAAAACACTATTTTGTCTACTCATAGTCATTTGACTTGAATGTGTGAACAGGAGATTTGGAGTTCATCCTCCTGGTTATTTCAAAAAGGTGAATTTCCTTGTTTTAGGGGTTTTAACACTGCTAGCGCCCTGTGTACTACCAGGGGATAGAAGTGTTGATTCCATCATTACAGGGGAAACTTTTGCTCAGGATCAGAGCATAGAGGTAGATCTTTTTTTTGTTTTTTTTTAAATTTCAGATTAATGTGAGGGTGCAATTAGGTTACAATGTTTGCATTTGTTAGGAAGAATCTCTGTTGTAAGTGAGCCCTGCACCCGGGGCTTAATACATTGGATGATAAATAATAAATCATCTAATGTAAATAAATAAATTGGATAAATTGGATGCTTGCTTCTTCATTCCTGATGCATACTTTTCTAAGAACAATGTGTTCCGAATCCATACAGGTTATTACAAAAGACATGAAGTCTCCAACTTCCCCCCCCCCCCCGTCTTTATTTTAATGACTGGATAGTATTCCATGGTATACCTATACCACAAAGAAGATCATTTCTAAGGCTTCCCCTCAGGAGTATAATGTCTTGTTCCCTTTCACTTATTGAAAACAGTTTCGGTAACATATAAATAATATTCCCCGGCCAAAACGATTGCCAGGGCTAAACTGCATTTTCCTAGGACCAAATAAATAATTTTCCTAAAGAGACAATTTACTGAATGGAGCTCTAGATGGTTACCCCTGGCAATCTGAACGTCTCTATTTCTATGCGAGTATTTGCTCAGTAAGTGTGTTTTGGATAAATGCTGTCTAAAGCCTCTTCAATTCTAAGATGCCGAGTAAGACTCTTCTTTCCCTCATTCAATCACTTGTTTCTTGAAGGAGTCATATATTTTAATGTTTTGTTTCAGTTATAGTAGATGATGTTAACGTGAATGACAATGGGAAAAGCATAAAGTATTGTGAAAATTAATCACAATGTTAGATTAGGAGGCAATTGGCAGGAGTCATTAACTGAATTTATTATATATATGGATATATGTTTCTAAATGGGAACTGTTAGCTTCAAAGTAGCTATTGGGGATTTTGTACTAATTCCAAAGTTTTTCTATTGCTTATTAATAAATTAAAAAAAAAATAAGGTGGCTTGGCGCCTGTAGCACAGTGGTTACCGTGCCAGCCACATACACCGAGGCAGGTGGGTTTCAATCTGGCCTGGGCCAGCTAAACAACAATGACAGTTGTGACAAAAAATAGCCAGGTGTTGTGGTGGGCACCTGTAGTCCCAGGTACTTGGGAGGCTGAGGCAAAAGAATGCTTAAGTCCAAGAGTTTGAGGTGGCTATGAGCTGTGATGCTATGGCACTCTACCCAGGGTAACAAAGTGAGACTGTGTCTGAAAAAAAAAATGAATATCTATCATAGAACACTTTTTGAAACTCTTCTTTTGAATTTCCCTTCAGAGCCAGGTTATGATCCTCATGAGAAAACTGGTTTCATTACTTACTTGGTTACACTTCCTTTTTATGAAAAACAGTATTACTCAACACGATTACCTACTTTATTTGGCAAGCTTGTCTCTGAACGTCTGTTGGTTGCTTTCCAGAATCAAATACATCTTCAGAGTGACAATTACTGTCCCTGAGCTATTGGAGTGGAGGAGAGACTCTGAAGGCGTTTCGGAAGAGTTTCAGACATCCTTGAGCAATTCTTTTTCATCATGGTACTGAAGAAGTACTGGTTTCTAAAGATGACCATGTTGAGAGGCTGACATTCTTAAATGTAAAATTTCTGGGGCATTTGTTTTAAAACCAAAATTGATCATACTTATTTGAGGATTCTGATTCAGAAATCTCCAGTAAAAGATCTGGGAAAAAGGAGGTTGGAATTGGGCCAGTTTGACTAGTGACAAGGACCTGAATGGGCATTCTTTCAAGGAGCAAATGACTGATTGATTGAATGTGTGTGTGTGTGTGTGTGTGTGTGTAAATTCCAGTTAATTTCTACCCTCCTTATGTCTTTGGCTGAGTTGAAAGAGCAGTGCTTGACAGTAAAAGGGAAGGGTGAAGCATAGGCAAGGCAAGGCCTGCTGCAGGCTAGGTGGATTACTGTCACAGCCCTTTTCAGTGAAAGGAGAGCTGCATACAAAGAAAATGGCCTTTTCTAGCATAAGGAAAACCGTCAAAATTTAGAGCTGCTTCCATAGCGACAATGCTATTTTTTAAGTACAGTCAGATCTGAAATTCTCTCCCCTTCCCCCAAAGAAATCCGTGTGTCAAGAAAGCTCTCAGAGTGGTTATGGAATACTTGTGAAGTCTTTTAATTTAAAAATATTTTTCCAAGGACAGCCTGTTTATTTTACATTATTAATAAAAGTTTTCTGCACATTCTTGACCTCAAACATTAAGACTTCCATGTTGCTTGCTATTTTGATTGAAACTGTTTAAGTAGGCATTTAAAATTTGGTTGTTTTTTTTTATAGTTATCACAAAAGGAATTCTTGGCATTTATATATATAATCTCATTTTAGATCTTTAAACTTGAAAATATGGAATTACCAATTACAAGAAAAACTTCAGTTATTCATGTGATAACTTGAGGTATCAAATAGTTCGTCTGAATCAGGCAATTTTAAACATTGAAATTCTAGATTCTCCTTCCACCTCTGTCCCTAGTCACTGAGATTGCCACCTTTCGTCTTGGAAAGGTAAAAACAAATGTTTTCTTAAGCAGTGTTTGGTACAGGAGCCATCAGGGAAGTTTGGATGAGAAGACATCAGGAACTGTTGGAGTGAGGGCAGGTCTGATAGGTGGCCAAGCATGGCCATGCTCTTGAGTGGGAGCTGCAGAATGAACCCTTGGTTGGCCATTCTCCCCTTTTTTCCCAGTGTCTTTGGGTCAGGAATTGGTTAAGGTAGTGACAGTAGCCGTGTTCCCAGCCTTGCCTAACCACCCATCCCCTGTTCTAAGCTAACCAAGTGGGTGACTGGTTTAAACTGTCTTCCTTTTTCTGAAGAGAAGCTGACCCCTCCAGAAACTCTAGCTCATAGACTTGTCTCCTTTGTGGCTTCGTGTCAATTAAAGACTTTCAGCTACTACTACGATGATTCAGAAAAAAGACCCTCCTAGAATTATCATAGTTTTTTCTGTTCTCTGTGAACTACTAGACCCCATTGTCTGAGTTGACTTAGGTTTTGCTCTGTTGGGCTTGTGAAATGGCTATCAAACTCCTCCCAACCTCAATAGTTGTTCACGATCAGGACATAGGCGCCTTTCTTCTGTAGATTCATTAATTTTGCACATAGATTTTTCTCATTTAATGCCAAGATCTTGAGGCACTGTGTGAGGCTTGGTGTTGTAACACCAGTTTGGGAGACTCTGTGAGTGGTCAGGGACTTTCCTGATTGGGCAGCAAGTTTTTTTTTTCCTTTTTTTTTTTGAGAAAGTGTCTCTGTCTGTCACCTGGGTACAGTGCTATGGCATTAACCTAGCTCACAGCAACCTCAGACTCATGGGTTTAAGCAATCTTCCTACCTCAATCTTCCAGGTAGCTGGGACTGCAGGCATACAACCACATCCAGCTAACTTTTCTATATTTAGTAGAGACAAGGTATCACTTTGCTCAGGCTGGTCTGGAACTCTGGAGCTCAATGGATCCTCCTGCCTCTATCTACCAGAGTGCTATGATAAGAGGCGTGAGCCACCACACCTGGCTTAGGCAGCATCCTTAGAGAGACGAATGCTGAATTCTGCAGGTCACGCCGTCTCTGTTTCATACTCTGTTGTTGTTGGGTTGTTAGAGAACGTCAGAATGATTTTATAAATATGACCATGCGTTTTGTTGTAAAAGCGTAGCTTCTTTCACAAAATTTTATTGTGTTTGCTTTTTTTTTTAGGCTAGGTTTTCTCTAAATGATTACACCCTACAGCCTTTCTATAATACATCCGTGGAGTCTGTCTGTTGTCTGGGGCTCTTGAAAAGTGAATCAGTTTTATAACAAAGGAGGCAGACTGGGAGTCAGACAACCCTGATCTGTAGAAAGCCCAGCAGGGGCAGTCACCATGGTATGATCTTGGCTTATTTATTTATGCTTCTTGAGTCTAAGTTTCCTCCTCTGTTAAATTTGGGTAGTAGTGTCTTGCTCACTGGCTTTGGTGAAGATGATATGAGAAACCGTGTAAAACAGGGTATCTGGTGCATAGTGCTTTAGTAACTCAGTTTCTTGGATTGGTTTTTTTGGTGGGGGGGGGATAGTGTCCAGTTTACCAGGCTGGGAGTACCTACCATATGGAATCATCAGAAGTTAAAGCAATCAAAGCTCTTTTTCATTCACTCTACAAGTACTCATGGAACACTCGCTGCATACCAGGCACTTGAAATTTCACTGAGTGGACACCACAGACAGATCCCTGTCTGGCCAGGGAAACAGACAATAAACAAAAACACAGTTGGTGGCACCCGTTGCTCAGTGGGTAGGGCGCCGGCCACATACACCCAGGCTGGCAGGTTCGAACCTGGCCCAGGCCAGCTAAACAACAATGACAACTACAACCAAAACAAACAAACAAATAAAAAACACAATAAATGAGTCAATCATGCCATTAGTTTGAAAGTTTTAAGTAGTGAGAGAAGGAAAGCAAAAAAACCCCTACAGTGTAAAGAATATATAATTTTAAATGAATCTAATTGGAAGAGAAACATTTATTCAATGATTTAAAGGTGGCAGGAGTTAGCCATTCAGTGACTTAGAGGGTCTAGCATTCCAGGCAGGGGAACAGGCAGAGCAGAGAGAGGCCCGAGGCATCGAGTCCAGTGTGGCTGGAGGGGACAAGCAAAAGGAAGAAGAGGACTTGAGGGTGCAGGTGTCAGAGTTATGGGGCCCCGGGGCCATTGGAGGGCTTTAGATTTCACTCTGAAAGGGAAGGCAAAGGGTTCCTAGCAGAGGAGTGGCATGATCTGGGTTAGTTTTAATAGAATCACTGGCTGTGGCTCTAAGTGAGCAGGTGGGGGTGGGGGTCGAAGACCTCAGAGGCTGTCTTCAATACCTTCACGTGAGTTAACGTAGAATCTGGTGTCAGGGTTCGAATCCTGCCCTGCTGCAGAGATTTACTATATTTAAATAGTACCACTGTGGCTGTCAGACATCCAAAACTGGAGAAAATCTTCAGGGAAATTTTGAAAAACATCCTATTACTCTCTGAGAGTCAGGAATTAGGTTGTAGAAGAAGAAAAAAAATGCTGACTCTTTTTTTAACTAACAATATATCTTTGGGGGATGAAAGCTGAGGCATTTTTATAGCCTAAAATTACTGTTGGGGTGTTTGTATGTATTGCTTTGGGTTTATAAATGGATACTTCATATAGGAGGTGGGATTTCATTAAGTTTGCTGTGACATTTTATTAGACTTAAATTCTCTAGGTCTGGTTAGTGGTAAAGTTAGCTGTCAAGCAGTTATGGAACCCAAATACTTCAGTGGTACAAAATAGTGAGGTCTGTGATAATATATCATTTTTACCTAAAGAAAGATATCATTACTAAAGAATCTAATTTTAGACTGTTGGGAGGAAAAGAATAATGTTTGTTAGGCTTGCCTTACTCTGAGGCCTTTTCATTTTTTTTTTGTAGAGACAGAGTCTCACTTTATCACCCTCGGTATAGTGCCATGGCATCACACAACTCACAGCAACCTCCAACTCCTGGGCTTAGGCGTTTCTTTTGTCTCAGCCTCCTGAGTAGCTGGAACTACAGGCGCCCACCACAAGGCCCGGCTATTTTTTTGTTTTGCAGTTTGGCCGGGGCTGGGTTTGAACCCGCCACCTTCGGTATATGGGGCCGGTGCCCTACCCACTGAGCCACAAGTGCCGCCGGCCTTTTCATTTTTAAATAGGGTCAATACTGTATCCCTGCAGTCTTTTTGCCTAACCTCTATTTTGGGGGAACTTCTCCCAGCTGGGGTACCTGTGACCAAATCTAAACTTCATAGAACAAATTCCTTTATTAAAAGAATTTGTTTCGTAACATTCAGATTTAGTCAAAGGGCTGGAGTCAAGGGTCTAGAAGGCCACATATGGCCCTGAGGCTGTAGGTGCCCCTCCCCTGGAAGTTGTTAAAAATAAGTTAATGTCTAAAATAGGCACTCACCAAAAAACATTAATCCTCCTTTAGTTATAATTTTCTAAGTGTTTTTAAGCACCTAAATAAGAAAAAGACCTATGATAAAAAAGATCAATTGGAATTCAGATGTCAAGTTAATTATTTGGGGGAAGAACCATTATTATCTGTTGAATCATCTTATTTTTGCTTCCTTTTTGTCACTTCACCTACCTGTGACCCCAAGTCCATTTCCCCTTCCTGTGATTGGGTTGAGATAAGAAAAAGAAATAGGGTTTATATTTGTCCATTTTCATCCATTAACTCTACAGCTTCACAATTATTTTGGGATATTTTCTCTGCATTTTCCCCTAACCCAAGATTACACTTCTGCTTGAATATATTCTTCAGATTTTTTGATCAAGCCAGAAGTTGGTCCTGAGAAAAATATAATCCTTTTAGGCTTTAAGACAAAACAACAACCGTATTTGACATATGCCGGCATTAAGACATTTTTATTTTATTTCTGATATTTTTTAACATAAAATTCCTTCCCACGTCTTTTCATCCAGCTTTGTAAGGAAGCCAGGAAAGCAATGTGTCAGTTTCTTATAAATATGTATTTGAGAAGGTTTCTTTGTCTCAAGTTCTTTTTCCTTTTTTTGAGACACGTCTCACTCTGTCACCCAGGCTGGAGTACAATGTGGCGTCAGCCCAGCTCACTGCAACCAAAAACTCCTCAGGTGGAGGGCTCAAGTGATCCTTCTGCCTCAGCCTCCTGAGCACAGGTGCTGTGCCTGGCCTGATTGTTAACTACAGAGATGCAGTTGCAGTTTTAAATCATACATCATAGTTTACCACCCCCATTGGTGAGAAATTCAAAATGATGAGTTAGGATGAGTAGGAACTATTGTTTATAGTAAAGCTATCTGCGGTTTGGGGATGGTTTCTAATTTCAGCTTTGGATTGGTAATTATTAGTATAACAAATATCTCTCAATTTACGCTGATGATCACTGTCTGTCTTGTTTTATGAAGTACACTGCTGTATCTGTATCAGGCATTCTGGAAGCCCTCTGGATACCCGTTTATATGTGTGCTTGTGTGTACATGTTTGTAAGGAGGTGTCAACTTTAAATAATGAGATTTAGAAAATATAATTAAGTTCATTCTAGCACAAAGCTTGAGCATGGCTACCCAGCAGACATTTTGGAACGCTGATCCATAACAATAGTAGTTACGATTCCACTTACATAGGCAGAGACAGAGAACTTTTAGCAGGTTTTCCATTCAAGACCAGAGCATACATTATAGGAATTTGATTGGTGACAAATTGCTACATTCCAGGAAAGATTACTTTGTTACTCCAAAAGAAGGGGCAATGAGCTGAGGGGGGGTCTTATTTTAGGTGCCACTTGGTCTTCCTAATTATCTATGGCAGGGGTGTCCAACCTGCCGCCCACGGGCCACATGCTGATTTGGGGAGGACTTTTTTTGGCTTATCTGTGGTGTCAGATATCATGAAAAATATACATGGACCTTTTTTTTTTGCTCATTAGCTTTTATTAGTGTTTGTGTGGCCCAATTCAACTCTTACTCTTCCAGTGTGCAGCAGAGAGGAGAAAAGCTTGGATTCCTCTGACTTTAGCATAAGAAGAAGGTAATGAGTTAATCCATAATCAGAGAAGCAGAATTTGCAGCTGTGTGCCACCTGCCTCAGGCTGCAGAGCCATGTTCCTCTCAAGGCCCAGAATAAAGTTCCCACGACTTCATGTTTGAATGATTTAATTTCACAGATGAAAGTGTGCAAATACCAACTGCATACACAAAACTAACTTTGACAAGAGGGGTATTGACCAAACACCTAGGAAGCCTCCTGGAATCCTCAGACTTTGCAGAAGTCTTACACGTGGAAGAAGCCTGACGGGACAGCTTGGCTGATAGATAAGAATTCAGTAGGTCAGGATTAGTAGAGAGAAGGAGAAAAGATTAGGGATGTTGGCTTTCCCCATCGCCAGTCTGTCCTTCCCCCACCCGCATCCCCTCGGTTCCCTTTCAAAAACTCAGCTCAAATATTACCTTGTCCTAGTTGCATTCCTGAAGAGGGATTTGTTTGAAATGCATGTGGATATTGAAATCAGACACTTACCTTCTCTGCTCTTGGACACATTAATCCATAATAAGAGAAATTCCCATGATGTGTATGCCAGGTGGCATCCTCAGCGCCTCACATAGGCTTAGTCTTGTGATCACTACAGCTTCCCTATGAGGAAGGAATTCTGTTGTTCCCATTTTACAGATGGGGAAAATGAGGTGCAGAAAGGGCAGGTTGCTTCAGCAATCACAGCTAGAAAGTAGCAGTATTGAGAGTTGAATGCTGGTACGTGGACTCTAGAGGCTGTGCTCTTAACCACTGTGCTATAACCTTGCAAGGTCACGGTTTATTTGTAATGCACTGTGACAGGATTTTCAGCACATTGTTCTATCTGCAGTAAGTGCTCACTAATTGGAAGTCACTGCTATTATTAGCATGTCCTGGACTCCCTCGTTTGATCGAAAGGTTTTTATTCATGTACATACCTCTGGCAGCATTGTTGCACTGTGCCATAATTGTTGATGAGTCTGTTTTACACATTAGCCTGAAAGCTTCTTGTGATGAGGAACTTTTGCACAGAACCTGTCCTCTAATGGCTCTGTAAGTGCTTATTGAATGAGTGAATGAATTAAACCTTTTGGCTGCCATGGATGGTCTTGCTGAAGGGAAAGCAGTGAGTGCTGTGGAGAGATTCCTGTGCAGGCACTACTAGGCACTACTGGGTTGGAATTCAGCTCTCACCACCTGCTGGCTTTGTGTCCTGTGCAAATTATTTATCCTCCCTTAAGCCTCCACTTCCTTGTTTATTTAATAGGGACAATAGCACCAAAGAGATAACACATATCAGGAATTTAACTGAGTGCCTGGTTAATGATAAGCAATAATCAAGTGATTTTATTGTTATTGAATAACTGCTGAAAGCCAGGCATTCTCCTATTTGTTGGAGATACAAAGGTAAAGATTCCTGCCTCTTTCAGAGACTTTATAGTCTCATAGAGGAACTTTCACCCAATGCATTATAATTCTGTGCAATGATAGACACCAGTAGACAGTTCAGATAAACTGTGTGGAGGGGAAAAAGGTGAAGTGTCATCAGCTTCAGGGTGGAGAATATATCTAAGTTGGGTTGTTAAAAATGAATAAAAATTCTTAAGACAGATCTCTTAATACCAGGGAATGAAGCTCTTGAATACCATGATTGTGGACTGGGGAGCCCTTGCAATTTTTTGAGTAGGAGGGTGACATCAACAGAACTGTTCTTTAGGAAGATTAATCTGACAAAAATATGTAGGATGAGTTATTGGGGAGGGAATGAGGAAATAAATATCACTTAGACCTTTTCGTGGAACCTCCTACACGGGACAGAAACTCATTCTATGGTGCCCCTTACAGATGGCCATCCACCCGATTCCTGAACACACCCAGGATGGGGAGGTGCGCTGCCTTCTCAGCCAGCTCCCTGTCTCATTTCTTCCTTTCTCCTGTCTTCCGTCCCTCCATCCTTCTGTCTGTCTATCCATTCAATCAGCTGGCCATCCATCCATCCATCCATCCATCATTGAAGAGTTTCCTCCATGCCAGTTACTGGGCTAGGCTCGGGGAGTGTAAACTCGAATACAGTATCCTTGCCCTTGAGGATCTCATAATCCCAGAGGTCACACTGTTCATTACTGAATAATTGTTATTGTTGGAGAGTTCATTTTTTCTTAGCTTAAGCTAAAATCTGTGTTCTTTTAAGACTCCCCCCTTGGTTCTAGTTTCCTAATTTTCTCTTGTAGAACACACCGTGTTCTCTTCCCTGACTGCTTTTATTGTATTTATATACCCTATCACGGAGCTCCCCAATCTTCTTTTCAGAAAATCCAGTTCTCTTAAAAGGGCTTCTGAAAGCAGAATCCATAAAGCTTGAGGACTTTTGGAGCTGAATGAGACTTTAGAAGTCATTTAGAATTCATATCTCAACCCTCATCACTTTATAGGTAGGATCTGAGTCATATATAAGTTGTGACTTGCCAAAAATCACAGAGCTAGTGAGTGTCAAAACTGGGACAAGAACTCAGGCTTTCAAGTGTCCAGACTTGCAAGAAATGGCACTTTCTCCAGCTGTCTTTCCTGATAACCCTGCTCAAACATGCTCCAATGCGCCAACATTTTCAGTATCTCTCAAACATGTGCAACCAAAAGTTGAATGTGGCGTCTCAAATGTGTTCTGACCTTGAGAGAAAGCTGTGGTGAACAGAAGGTGCCAGGCTGTGTGCCAACCTCATTGCTTTCACCTTCCCCCTCAGCCTTCCGACAGCCCTCAGAGCGTTGGTTTAGTAGGCTCATATCTAGGTGGGGAAACTGAGCCTCAGAAGAGTGAAGTAATTTCCAGCTCACGGCCTCAGAGCCAGTCAGTGCTGGAAATTAAACTCAGGGCTGTTGCCTTCAGTGTGCTGACCATTATTTATCTTAATCTTTAAGTGTATTGTAATGGAGATACATTAGCAAAGCATAGTACTTGTGAGCATGTGTTAAATTTTTGATCATCAGAACACCTAACCTTTTAATCCTCAAGCAGGGAAGAGTCAGGTGTTTTTCATCCTGCACTTGTGGCAGTTTTTTAAAACCTAAATGAGGGTCTTTAATTTAGTTTCTGTTAAATGCCCCACTGACCCGCCATTGGTTTTGTCTGGTCTCCTTGGTTAGAAGGGGAATAAGGCTCCCGAATGGGGCCTGAATGCCTGGGAGTGACTTCTGGCTCTTTCTCATGTGATTGGGTGATGGAGTGTCAGTGTTCTTAGATGTCAATCAAGATCAGCTGTTCAGAGGCCCAAGTGGGTGTAAGATTTGCTAAAACAGTGATATGGAGGGATTTTGTAAACCAGCCAGTGAATGCTAATCCTGATTTTTAAAATGTGGATTACAGCCCTCCTTTGCCCCTGGGCTCCAGCAGACTATCTCTCCTCTGTTCTTACTCAGGTTTTCCTGCAGCTTATAGGAATGCTCTCCTTCCCCTTTCACCCCTCAAAATGTTACTCAGCCTGAAAGGGAAAGGTGAGAGGCCAATTTTGAAAAATCTTCCTTGCTGGCATGCCAGAATTCATTTTTTTTGCCAGTACACGTCCACACAACTTTGTTTACAACTGTAGTGAGAGCCCTTATCTCAGTGTACCTTCAGTTAATATTCGTTATGCCCAGACTTCCTGGCTAGCCTGAGAGTCCCTTGAGAATGGAGACATATAATATGAAGCTTCCCTTCCCCTGAGCCCATAAGGAGTCAGGTAGTGTCCAGGTGGGTCTTCGATATTGGCCCTCCCTCCCAGTTTTCCTTCTGGCTTGATCCCCATCAAGATAAAGACCTTAGAGAGAAAGAAAAAAGAAAAATGTTGGAAAGGACAGGGACCGAGGGTGGAGCTGAAGAGGAATGTGGCCCTGTGCTATAAAAGTCTTCCTCCAAATTGTTTCCCAAGCGTAAATTAGGTTTGGGCTTCTTGTTATATAATGGTGAAGCCTCAGAACAGCGTACATGATCAATCTGTCCATCCCAAACTGGCCAGGATTACTGCAGGAGTCTCCTAACTGGTGGGTTTCTCCTCCCCCGTCAGTTTGCTGTCAGAGCGTGAATCCATGCTGAGTCCCACCCCTCTCGGGGTTGGCTGCTGAGAGCCCTGTACCTTCTTCTAGCCATATAGGCCATCTTTCAGGTCTCTGGATGCCTCTGTCTTTCTGCCTCAGGGATTTTACTCAAGGCTCTTTCTTCTTCTAGAAATGGTCTTCCTCCTATCCTTTAATTTGCTGACTCCGACCTTGATTCTTGGCTTAAAGGCCATTTGCCCAGAGAAGTCTTCACAAATGCCCCCTCTCGTAGCATCTGGTACTTCTCACGACATGGATAATTATTTATATGATTTTTCACTACTGCTCGTCTCTTTCACTAGATTCCAAGTTCCCTCAGGACAGACAGGAACCTTGTCTGTCTCTTAAGTAAGGCATACTGAGTTTTTAGCACAAGGCCCAACATATTGAAGATGCTCAACAAATAAACATAGAACGTGACTTTATTCCTTCAGCTGACACTTGCTGAGATCCTCTTGTGTGCAGGGCCTGGGGATCCACCAACTATTAGGGAATTCAGGCAAGTAGAGGAATCGCAGAAAGATGTCACCTTCCCTAGAACCACAAGTAGGGAGGAGGTTTCCAGGTGAACCCCAGCCCCCAGGCTAGTGAAGGTGTCGTAAGATTTTGTTTGACCAATTTTCGTTCCCACCAACAAGGTATTATAGATGTTCCCTTTGCACTTAATTTCATGTGAATTCCACATACACCATTTAGGTGACAGGTACACTAAAAGCCCTGACTTTATCACTATACAATTCATCCACATAACAGAAAACCACTTGTTCCCCCTAAATCTATTGAAATAACAACAAGCAAAAACACAAAAACAAAGTTATGTTTGAACTGAATCCAGCTCTCATTTTACCATTTTATTTGCCAGATATCAGGCTGCCACATACATTGCCCAAATCTTGACACCCTAAATGGACCAGGTTTTTTCTGCTTACTAGGAGCTGTCAAAACCAGGATACAAAAGGTAACGACATGATGTGCTTCATGAAACCTGGTTAGTGCCTAGTGCTTAGAAAAATCTGCTGAAGCCCCTTTTTAGCTTTAAGGGGAATCTATCTATTGGTTAGTTTCCTGGACCTACCCTCAATTAAAAAAAAACATACAAAACTTGACATATCTCCTTTTTTGTGACATATCTCCTTTTCCTAATTATTTTGCATTTCACATCTTACTTGCAGCCAGACAGACAGTTAGGGGTAGGAAAGGGAGCCAGGGAATGGAGTTTGGATACCTGGAATTCTCTTTGGCTGTTTGATCATGAGCTGGTTATTTAACTTTCTTTAGATGTGATCACCCATTTGTTAAGGGATGTAGTTATAGTGAATGAAATTGTATCCCTCTAGCTCTTGGCATGAAGAAGCTCAACATACAGGTTAAAGGGCTCTGCCTTCACTTTAAGGTGTTTGCGTCTTACCTTTTCCATCTTCCCCATTGGTCTTGCTTGGAAAAATAAGTTGGTCTTTCTTTTCCTCCCACCCTCCATCTCCTTTACCCCTAGACTTAGGTTATTTGGGCATGGCCATCCTAACATTTTTACAGGTTTGAACCACTCTTGGGTAATGACCTTGTGTCCATTTGACTTCATGGTTGGAGCACGCAGTAATATGCCTAAAATAAGATCAGACTGCTCAAGTTTAAATCCTAGCTATGTGATGCTAACCCTCTCAGAGCCTTGGTTTCCTTGTGTATTAAAGGAGGATAATAACAGATCCCACTGCAGTGGGTATTGTGAGGTATCCACAACTGTGATACCTCACAATACCCAGTAATTTATGCAGAGTGAGCCTTTGTTGAAAGTTAGCCATTTTTAATATTTGTGCCTCTTTTCATTCCTCAACCATTGGAACTTTTCCCAGAAGAACTATACTGAGTTTCTTAGCTGTCCCATATGCTACATCACCGTGTTGGGAACTATGTATGAAATTTTACAGGTAAACAAATGTGCTGCATGAAAAAAGCATTTTAAATGAGGGCGTTACTGCAAGGAGTCACCATGAGGAGGAAGAGGAAAAAGGCAGGGAGGGACCAGAAGAAAGAATTCTATCTCTAAATGTTGCCAGGGGTGGTCTACCAGGTAATTTACATTGTTCTTAGAGCAGCTTCAGATAGGAAGGAGGGAGGAACATGGATGGTGCTGGTCACACCTCATGTTGTATCAGAACTATTGAAAAATACACACATCCTACATTAAACATAACTTAATGATACGAGCATCAAGTTGCAGTTCATTATTGACTTGTAAAAGTTCGTAGACATTTACACAGACACTCACGAATTTTGATTGTTCCAATTTCTGTGTGTATTCTGAAGCTAATCATGTTTTCCCCAGGCCACAGATGTTTCTATATGTTTGTGAAAGGCCTGTGGCCTGTGCCCATGTCCCAGAGGAAGAAGCTGGGTCTGAGCTGAAACTCAACTGAGATCTTGTTGCTTTTCTGAGGACCCAAATGGAGGTAGTGGTGACACCTCAGCATCCTTAGAGATGTGACCAAAAAAAATGATTGGTCAGGAAAATGGACTGAGAATACGGGCTGTCGTCACCCTGCGCTCTGCTTACCCTCCTTGTTCACTTTCCCCCCATCCGATCCTATCCCCAATCTCAGCCTTAGCATGCTTTTGGGTTGAGTGACCCAAGACTACACACACACAAATACACACACACACACGGTCATTTATTCATTCTTTACGCATCTACTAAGTGCCAAACACTACCATGACACAGATGAATTCGACACCCATTTGGTCCTTGAGGAGTGCATGGTCTATTTCTTTTCTATTTACATCATCACTTATAAAGATGGCCCTTAACACATTGCTGGCATTGGAGGAATAAATAAGTAGATTCTGGAACTGGAGAGGCTCTGGCATCTTCTTGGCTCTTCTGAAGACCAACATGGTGTTCATGGCACCCTTCTTCTAAGCGATTGTAGGAAAGGTCACTATGCCTGAGAATGACATAATTTTTTTCTTTAAAAAAAAGAGAAAGGAATCTACGCAAGTCTCCAATTCTAAAATTCTGTGATTGTATGATTCTAAATTAATTTAGGAAAGCAAGCAGACAGTTTTCGAATGTGTTTCCATGGACACTGTGGATGTTGTGTTGCGGTGTCTGCTTAGTCACATTTTGCACCATCTGGTATGAAAGAATTACTGGATTTTGGACTGAGGGCAACTCAAGGTACTTAGAGGGATCTGCTGTTGTAATCCTCAGTTGAAACGTTCTAGCAGCTCAGTAGCATTATCCACAAGACAGTATTAGCTTTGCCAGGTAGACTATACAAGTAATTTTTTTAAATACAATAATTTTTAATAAATAATTTTTAGTATAAGTTTGTCCCACGTAATATACTTTGGGCCATACTTACACTAAAAAAATTATTCACCGTTTATCTGAAATTCAAATTTAACTGGAGATATTTTTTCTTTTTTTCTTTTTTAAAGCTAAGCCTGGCAACCCTAGGCAACATCTATCTATAATCTGTGATCTTAAGGATATATCAATAAAGGTAATACTGCATGAAAGTGTACAATTGTACACTTAGATGGTAAGAAACTTTTCAACCAATTAAACCTATATGATGTTCCAGTGAATGTCCTCCACTCTCACCCCTCCTTAGATACAAGGACTTGCTATTTCAAACATAATACATTTTACTGTTTGAAAGGGTTTGCTTAATGGTTCCTTTTATCCAATATTAATGCAGTGACAAACAGCCATTCTATTAAAATCTTTAAAATGTCCATAGATACAATGTATATCTTAATTTAGTAATCAGCTACTTGACATTTTGAAAGACAGGCTTTTAAAAATAATTGGTGAAATTTGAATTTACAGTAATTTATGAGTGCTTTTTTGGCTTAGTTTTTCTTATCTGATAAAATAGATCTGGAATTTACATGAGGTCAGGACTTGTTAACTCAAGCACACACCAGAATCTGTCCCCAAATACCAGATTTTTCTACAGTTCATCTTTGGTTCTCATTAGCCTTGAAATATAACTCTCCTCATTCATCATTTCTTCTTTAAAGATCTGATGCCTCTGCGAGGAAGAAGGAAAAATACAGCTCCATGTTCTTGCAAGATTTATAGGCTTTTGGTGAGTTAAGATATTTGCAGAAGTCCTAAATGGAGAATATGGGAGGTTTGTTAAATCCTTAAGATTATTAAGAATTCTTCTGCTTTGCTTCTGCTGTTTTTTTAGTGGAAGATGTCGTTTTGATATTTTGATACCTGACATTTTTATATATAAAGACAAATTCCAGCATCTTCTTTTTTTGAAAAACAAAACAAAACTTTATTCACTCATAGAATTTTGGACACTGAAATTCAGGATCAATGATATCCAAGCCAGACCCAAGAGGTGAATGCTTTTGTTCTAAGTTTGTAGGATGAGGAACCACATCTGTCTCTCTTCTGAACTTTCCTAGACTTGAGTGGATAGACTTTTTCAGGGCTTAGAGTCAGTCCTTTGGAGGCCTACTGTGGACTGTGGGAGGAGAGCGTTGGTGTCTTCTCTCAGCCTCTGGTGGCATAGTAGGTATGGCAGCTCTTCCCCTGGTAGCAGGGCTGGAGTGGGGTGTGCGTGCATGAAGGTCATCAGACCCTGCGTCTCTCCTGCTGTGCTCCAAACCCATAGTCCTGGGAAGTCCATTCTCCCTCTGCTCAGCTGCCAAGAGTGCTGCTTAGGACTCTGTGCTGGGCTGGCACAGAGAAGAGGGGGTGTGTAAAAGTCTTTCTTTCCCAGTCTTCCCTTTTCAGAGAACTGAGGGAAGACGAGTTAAAAAAATAATGTAATGCATATGGGGTGTCACCTGTATGCCTGTCTTTGTAAAAGAGCAGATTAGAGCATATTATTTATCCCATACACACTTCCAGTGGCTCCCATTACCTATGGAAGGAATGATTATGGGATAAATTCAGCTTTCCTAGCATAAGATGGAAAACCTTTCATGACCCATCTCTTTTCTGTTTTTCTGGACCATTGCTGTCTAATGGGAATATAAGGCAAGCCAGATATGGAATTTACAATTTTATAGTTGTCATATTATAAAATATTTAAAAATAAACTGATGAAGTTAGTTTTAACAAAATATTTTATTTAATCCAGTATATCCAAAATATTATCATTTCACCCATGTGGCACCAGTCGCATTTCTTATGCTCAGAGGCTGAATATTACCAGCCTAAGCAATGTAGTGAGACCCTGTCTCTTAAAAAAAGATTAGCTGCCTGTAGTCCCAGCTACTTGGGAGGCTGAGGTGGGAGGATTGCTTAAACCCTGGAGTTGGAGTCTTCAGTGAGCTATGAACACACACAGCCACGCCCTGTCAAAAAAGAGAGAGAACGAAAAAAAGAAAGAAAGAAGAAAGAGAAGTCACATGTAACTTGTAGATTGGTAAGATTGGTGAAAATGGTGAAGAGAACAGTGTGGTGGAGACGGCGGAGACCCAAAAGCCAGTAGGAGTATGAGAAGAAGAGAACAGGTTTTGGTTTTTTTATTTTTCAAGAGAGTCTCTCTCTGTCACCCTGGGTATAGTGCCTTGGAGTCATCACTCCTAACAACTTCAAACTCTTGGGCTCAAGCAATCCTCTTGCCTCAGCCTCCCAAGTAGCAGGGGCTACATGTGCCCACCATGAGAATAGGATTTGAGGAAGAAAATGAACCAATAGCAAGGGAGATGCTGATGTTGAATGAGAAATGGGAAAATTGCAGAAGAGAAGTCTTTGGTAGGTGAGAAGGGATGAGAAGGTTGGTTGGCCATCAGCGGAAGGAAACTGCAGGGCAACAGGTTAGAAGGTAGGGTGTGTGGAATAGGTGCAGGGTGCTTCTCATGTTCAGGCACTTATTTTATTTATAAAGTGTGTTTTAGTGCCAGTCAAGAATAGGGTAAAGAGTAAGGGTAATTTACTTTGAGTAAATCTCAAAGTCTTTGAGATTTGAAGCTCTAGAGCAGTGGTTCTCAACCTGTGGGTCACGACCCCTTTGTAGCAATGAAAATACATGTGGGCATTAGGAAGGTTGAGAACCACTGCTCTACAGAGTAGGATAGTGCTCCTACATAGGGCATGTAGGAGGGTGTGTGGCGAAGTCAGGGACCCATGAGAAATGTTCTGGGCAAAGAGAAATCATCGTTTCTCTAAATCTGAGGCAGACTGGCATTGGAACCCGATTCTGTCCAGCCACCTAGAGTCTATGACTTAGCAGCATGCTTCCCTAAAGGTCAAAACTTAACATGTGACCCCTAGCATACGTGTTCATCCCCCATTGAATTGAATGGTTGTTAGAACACAGAAAGGTAAACAACCTTTCACTCTCCTTTCCCTGTCCTAGGACTTCCCCAGTTCTCTTGCCCCTCCAGCTCTGCCTCATTCATTCCTCCCAGAAATATCTGTTGAACACTTACCACTGCCAGGCATTGGTCTGTGTGCTGGAATGCAGCTGTGCATAAGACAGAAGGTCCCTGGTCTCATGGAACATCTGTTCTGAGACAGGTGGTAGCCACAACCACCACGATCACTTGAGCTCCTGTGAAGTGTTTCGGTCAAGTCAATAAACGGAGGCAGTGGGACTGAGTGGCTGGACTGGGGAGAGGTACTTTTGAAAGTCCCTCTCAGGACGTGATCTTTGAGCAGAGACCTGAAGGGTAGGAAAAAGCCAGTCAGGGGAATCTTTGACAACCTGAAGCCTTTGCTGTCCATCTTGAGGAGATAAGATAAATGAAAGACAGAGTCTGTGGGGTAGGCTGAGGATATCCTCTTGGAATATCTAGTTCAGAAAGTTAAAAATGTTTGAATCTCGCCATGGAAGGAATCTCAGTATCTGCTTCTGCCTGTCTGTCTGTCTCACTCTTTCTTCCCTCCCATACCTTTCAATAACTATTCATTCCAGGGAATGAAGTCATTCTGCAAGCATAAAAAGGGGTTTGATATTTACATCAGGTTTACTCTGAAATGAACTAAGAAAATTGACCTGAAACACAAAATCAAGGCTCTTGTTTCAGCAAAGCAAACAAATAGCAATCAATGGGAAATCTTACTCTACTAAGTTCCACCCAGACCTTCCCGTGGCACTTTTGTTTTTCTTCAATCTTGGCTCTGTAAGTTTGGTTCCTATCTTACCTGAGAACCATTTTTCTTTTCTTGGTGTCACACCCTGAGTGTAAAGATGGTGTGCAGCGGTGGGAGGAGGTGTGGAAGTGTCAGGTTGTTTGTGTGCTTGCTGGGCGGGGTCCAGAAGGAACTTACGTGTGCTACATGCAGCCGAAACACCATTTTATGGACTTTTCCTAGTGGGATTAAAGAAAAGAGGAAGCTAAAATAAAGAGTTCATTTTCCCAGGCGCTCTCAAAAATGGACTCATCTCATTCCTGATGGATATAATGTAGAATTTAGCTCAAATCCAAACTGCGTTGCCCTGAAGCCCCGAGAAGGTGCTATTGTGAGCACAAAAGTTTCATTCTGCAGTCGTAGTTCTCTCTTGGGAATTTGAGAGCTGGAAAGGCTCTTGAAGCTTGTCTTTGTCAGCCTTCTGCATGCCTCCTTCTGTGGCCAGGCTCTGCTTGGATGACCCAATGCTGGAGGAGCAGACTGGCCCCATCTCTGAGCAACGCTCTGAAGCCCCCTCGTGTGATGCTTCCTGCCTTTTTTACTTCACCGCACATGTAGAAAATGAGAATCTTTGTAAGGTACATTGGAGCGACTAGACAAGGTTGCTGAAGGTGACGCAGACTAAAGTCCCGGCCAGGTCAGGGTGTCACAGGGCATAATATGTTGGCTCCTTTGAAGTCCATTGCTGGCTCTCTGGTTGGGCAGCTCTGCTGATAGAGCACATTCCTTCTCTAGATCGCATGTCCCTGGAGGGCAGGGGGTGTGTGTTGATCACTCTTAAATACCTCCGGCCCTTCTCACATTCCCTACAGCTGGTAGAGAGCACTTGAAATGTAACAAGGATCTCTTTAGTGCCGAGTCATAAAGAGATTTCTTTATAAGCTTCATTGATAAGTAAAGCTACATTGTTGGGTTGCATTAAGATGAATTCTTAAAAATGGCCCCTGTGGCCCAGGCTGGTGGCTTACACCTAGCACTCTGGGAGGCTGAAGCAGGGAGGATTGCTTCAGGCCAGGAGTTCGAGATCAGCCTGAGCAACAAAGGTGAGAGCCCATCTCTAATCAAATAGACAAATTAGCCAGGGTGTGTGGTGCACACCTGTTGTCCCAGCTACTCAGGAGCCTGAGGCTAGGGGGCAGTAAGCAAGCATGGAGCCCCCTTACTCTAACCTAGGCAATACAGTAAGACTTGTCTGAAAAAAAAGGAAAAAAGAAAAAGGAAAGAAAAAGAAAACAAGTTCCCTGTCATGTGCTTTTACTCTGGCACTGGAGTCAGACTTGTCAGGTTTGAGCCCTGGTTCTGCCATCTGTTGGCTGTTTCACCTGGAGCAGTTTACTTCATCTCTGAAGCCATGGCTTCCTCATTTGTGCAGCGAGGATGATAAAATGTTCTAGTATGTGATAGAGTCTGGACTCTACTCCAGGGCTGTGTGGCTGCAAAGCCTTTGCTCTACATCCTCCACCAGAATTTCTATGTAGTAGAAAAAACTACCAGGCGTTGTGGCGGGCGCCTGTAGTCCCAGCTGCTCAGGCAGCTAAGGCAAGACAATTGCTTGAGCCCATGAATTTGAGTTTGATGTGAACTGTGACGCCATGGCACTCTACCAAGTGCAACAAAGTGAGACTCTGTCTCAAAAAAAAAAAATCCCTATGTATGGGCCTTTTATTAATCTGTACCACCACCTGTATGAGACACCAGAGAAATTAGGGATTATATTTTTTGAAAGATTGTATGATTTAGTTCAAATAGATATTGGCCAACAATGCCTAGATTTGTAATTCATGAAGCAATATGTAAAGTATTTCAGATCAGTCACTCCACATAGAGGTTATCTATGTTTTGGGGTTATTACGGTACAAAGATGGTCAAAAGAAAGGTGGTGTGAAGTTGTCTAAAAATTGAACCTAATGATTTCTTAAGGTTTGTGTGGTTGTTAATTTGGAAAAAATTAAAATGAGTAAGAATTTGGCTTGGTAGGCAATACATTTCTTCAAACAAACCGAACTCCGAGAAATAGTTTTGGACGCATTTCTCTACTTCCTCAGTTCTGACTGGGGCAGAGAGTGCTGAGAATGAGGGTAGGGAGTGATAAGGGATTTCTCCACAATATTGATTATTTTGGTAGAAATTAGCATGATTGAGACTTGGCTTTAAGATGGATGGCACCAGAAAACATGTCATTTCCTTTTTCTTTTAAATATTAGAGAAACCTGGATAAATATTTGCCTTAAGGAAATCTAATGATTCTATAAGCTGCTTTGAAAGAAGTTTTACTAAGAAGGTGAACAAACATATTCTAATAAGTTTGCAAAAACATCTCTGATACTTGAGAAAGGAAAGAGGAAGGAGTGTTTTGCAAAGCTGTGTGTGCTAAGTTATATATTCAGGATTCATGTGAAAAAGTTATTAGGAAACCTGGTTTACCTTTTCTAATTATTGGGACCTGGCCCAATGGTTGGCCACATTCTACATTTTCCAAGAAAATTGAGTCCTGGAAAGGTTTCATTTCCTTTTGAATGTTGATGCCAAAGATATATCACACTTAGAAGGGACGTTCTCCCCGTACAGTAACAGTAGAACCTCTGTAAGTTGACCATACAAGGGACTGTAACAAACTGGTCGACATAGTTAATGTGATCAACACAAGAAACCAGGCCTACTGTACTGACACATACGTGTGGTGGATGTCTGGGGTATGAAGATTAAGTCAACTTAAGGAGGTGGGCAATGGAGGGAGGTGGGCAACTATGGAAGTTCTACTCTACTGTACTGTGAGCTAAAGGATCCTGTTGGGTGTTTCTTGTTTGACTTTATGTCCAAAGTAAAATGAAATTTCACTTGCACCCTTGGAGAGGTATCAAGGGAGAAGTACCTTCTTCAAATTCTAAGTTTTTTGATAGAAGAAAGCTGCTTCTTTTAGTTAATGGAAATTTCCATTCCCAGGATACTTAGGCATATTTTACCTCCCTACAGCTTCCTCTTGGTTTTTGTGATTGAGTTATTTTTAGTGTTACCATGTTTATTCTATTCCCTCTTTATGCTGTATCTTTTATTTCTCTTTCTCCATCAATTAATCCTACAGTGCTTTTCTTAAACCTTTCCAACACTGACAGATATTTAAAAAATTTTAATAATGTTCTTTAAAGAAAGGGGGCAGGACATCTGGTTTGTCTAGAAATCAGACATCAGCTCTGCCCCCAAATCAGATGCTTGATTCCAGGCTTATACTTTGAATTCATTCACTAGTTTTTCAGTTTTTGTATTCTTATTTGACCTAAAAGGAGCTTTTTGCTTTTTCACCTAACTCCAACATAGGAAGGTAATAACAATGTTGTATGATTATCTTATCTTATCTTATTTTAATTTAAGTTATTTATTTTCTAAGACAGGTTCTAACTATGTTGCCTGGGCTTATCTGGAACTACTGGGCTCAAGCAATCCTCCCCCATTAGCCTCCTAAGTATATGGGACTACAGGTGCAGGCTGCCGTGCCTGGCTCCATTGTGTTAGGATTCATTGTGTGGTTATGTGCAGCTAAGCACACACGACTTCATTTAATTATGATACTGCAGTCCTATGAGATAGTAAATTGTATTATCTCCATTTTAAAGATGAGTAAGTAGTTAGAGCTAGTAATCTTAACCATGATTGTTTACACTGCCTACTAATATTGTATAGTAAATAGACAATTCTGAACTAATTGGAAATTTATCTGCTGTGAACACAAGATAATCTTGTTTAGAATCATGTCAAAACATCTGGCACTAATTAAAATAATGCGTAGGTCCGTTTTGCAGTGGTTCATGTTCAGCAGGTATAAGGTATTGGTAAGAGTATAAGAGACATCAGTGAAAATGACCACCAAACTCTTAGACTCCTTTTAATTATGCTGTGGACCATGAATGGAACAACCCAACAGTGAAGTGCACCATGGACTTTCGGGTCAAACAGAATATGACCCAGATCCTGACTTCTCCCTTACCCTTAGATAACCTTGCAGGCTGCTCAGCCCCTTTAACCTCAGCATCTTCATCTGTGAAATGGGAATACTAATAACGTCTTATGGTAGTGGTTAAATTAAATGAAAAAATATATATAGACTTAAATTGCTTAGAGCTTTGCACATTATAAATAGTCAATAAAATAATAGTTAATTACAGTCATCGCAGTCGTAGAATCTGAGTCAAGAAGGATGTAAGAGGTCAGACAGACTGAGTACAAGTTTTGATTCTACTAGCAGTATAAACTTAGTTAAGTCACTTTGCCTCTGTGCCTTTTCATTTCCTTATCTGCATAATATATAACACAGAGTTATATAATAAAGATTTTGTGACATGTGATGTAGGTAAAGTATCCAGCATTAATTGACCTTCCTAAGTGGTGGTGACCTCCCTTACCTCTTGGGATAGGGCAGCTCTAGGGACCTAGAACTCTTTTTTAAAATTAAATCGTACATTAACGCATTTATGGGGTACAATGTGCTGGTTTTATATACAATTTGAAATAACCCAACTACAGCCCAAGATGAAGGGCGAAGAGGAGGGGCAGGGAGGGGATGGGGGAGAATGGGTGGAGGGAGGGTAATTGGTCCGACCACACCTATGGGACCTAGAATTCTTAGAGAGTTTTACTTATATTGAATCTTAGTTTCCCCGTGGCATTTACTAGTTTGGCTCGAATCTTAAGATCTGAGTGATTGAGCAAGTTAATGTTGCTCTCTGGGTTGTGATTTTGATTAGGTGTAGAAATACTCTGAGAATCCCAACTCATGTACTTGGTTGTTAAGATTAACATTCCTATTCTTTTATAATATAATCTTATCTCCACTTTCCTGGATATAGTCTCTGCCAAATAAAAATATTTGTATATTTTAAAAAGTTCTAAATCAAAGGAATATGACGTGCAATTATCAGTTTACATTAACGTGTGAATGAGATGGCTCAGTGCTCTATATGATTGCTGCCAGTGATTCAAAATTTAATATTAAGATCATCAGCATTTTCTTTTCTTTTTTTTTTGAGACAGAGTCTTGAACTATCACCCTGGGTAGAGTGCTGTGGGGTCATAGGTCACAGCAACCTCAAACTCTTAAGCTCAAGTGATCCTCTTGCCTCAGTTTTTCTATTTTTAGTAGAGACGGGGTCTCACTCTTGCTCAGGCTGGTCCCAAACTCATGAGCTCAAGCAATCCACCTGCCTTGGCTTCCCAGAATGCTAGGATTACTGGTGAGAGCCACCACCCCTGCCAGATTACCAGCCTTTTACATAACTTAACACTGTGTGACATTTTAATTTATTTGATCTTTGCTCTGTTGTTCTCTGTTCCTGCCCAACCGAGTAGGGAGCACTATCGTTTGAAGTCAATAATCATGATAGTAACATATTGGGCTTTGTGAAGAAGAGGTGAAAAAAGAAGCTAAATAGAGAATGTTACTGTGCAATTTTCTGAAGGGAGTTCCCTTGTTTGCAGGTTCTTCCTGGAGGTTTAGGTGCAAAATCTCTTAATCATATACTTAGCATTTCTACTCTTTATTTATTTTATTTCCGTGGACTGTTCCTGCATGTTGCACAAAAAGCTCTGGGTGAGATTATTATGTATGATGTAAGACCTTGCCTAACCTGCTTTTCACGGTTTGGGAACTGGGCGTGCGATAGCTGCTCTGATGTGGATCGTTACCTGCTTTTAAAATCCAAGTTTTGTCCACCTCTGGATGCCAGATTTTTTATTCCACTGGTTACCGAGTCTATAAATATCATGTTAACTTTCCTCCCTTCTCATTCAGGAGATTTCATCTCCTGTAGAATTCACTAAGAACACAGGCCCTATGGTTTCATTTAAACACAGTACCTGTTAAGGATATGGTTTGTGTACTTGGCGTAATTTAAGGGGCGCCGGGAGAGTTCTTCATTCTAAGTTACTTTCCCCAGAAATTACACTGTTGGTGATTTATTTCTCTAGGGTTCACATCCATCCTGCCCCTAGCCTCACATTTCCCTGGAAGAACAGTACCGAAGCCTCTAGGACTTTATTATTCTATCACTTCCCTCCTTTGTAGAGCTTCAGAAAGGATGGCAAGGCAAAGGTGGGTCCTATTGGCATGGAGTACCGGGAATGGGCATTAGGCACAAAAGTCTGAGCAAAACTGCAAGTGCACTGGAACTCAGGGCTGTGTTTAGAGCCTCCTGTCTGGCTGGGCAGGAGGTAGGAAGGCTCAAGCCCGTGGCCGGGCTGTTCAGGGGCAGCGTTTTCCATACTGACAGGAAGTAAATCATGGATAGCCTTTTAGAATAAGCTGGGATTTGAAAATTCTTTCACTTAAAGAATTCTTGCTTTTGGAGGAGTACAGCCTTCTAAATGCCTTGTCATTTCAAGTTGTTTAACCCGTATCTCTATGGAAGATTCTGCTCTCACTGAAGACAGTCTGGAAAGAGATCCCAAGTCGTAATAATCAGAGGCTCTGCAAAGGAAGATTTTACAATCTTTTCTGCCCTTTTCTCTTATCCCAGGATTATTATAGTAAATACTGTGCTCCATTGGTCCTCTCACTCATTTGCTTTCAAAATGTGCTCGATTCCAAGGTACCCACTTCTGAGTGAGAGACTTCGAGCAAGTCATGTTATGTTTCAACCTGATTTCTTTTTCTTTATTTTTGCTGTGGGGTAGTGGTGGTGGTGGTGGGGAGGACAGTCTCGCTCTTTTGCCCAGGCTAGAGTGCAGTGACATAGGCCTAGCTCACAATAACCTAAAACTCTTGAGCTCGAGTGATCCTCCTGCCTCAGCTTCCCTAGTATCTGGGACTACAGGTGCATGACACTGCACTCAACTCTTACTCAGGCTGCTCTTGAACTCATAAGGACAAGTTATCCTCCTACTTCGGCTTCCCAGAGTGCTAGGATTACAGCTGGAGCTATAGCACACAACCTGAGCCTGATTTCTTTATATAAAAATGGGTATGTTATATATATTCTGTGCCACTTCACAAGGTTGTCATGAGGAAAATGAAGTGCTTTATCTAAGCCTTCGGTGAACACGTGATAAGCACCAAGTTAGTTTACACTACGTATGGTAGTACGACGTGACCCTCCCACCCAGGAAGATAAAAAAGAGGCCTCTTCCTGGCAAAGACGATTCCTTCCTCACCTATGGAAGCTTCAGTGTGTGAACACCTAGGATGAATGTAGCGTTTGTTCAGTCGTCATGAGTAGCATGCTTTGTGCTGTAATCCTGTATGTGATGCAATATGAGAAAATAGTGAGATGGCAGAGAACGACTTTCAGTGGGTGTGGAAAGACCTCCCTGCACAGGTAGCATTTGAGCTAAGCCTTGATGGATGGTGAGTAAAGCTTTATAAAAACTCGTTGCCTTTGCTTGTTTGCATGTCACAGAGAGTTGTCATTAGTCTCCATCCTGCCATCCTCCCTCCTTCTCACTGACTTCTGACTTATCCCTTCATCCTGAGAAAGTCACCTTGGAGATGTGTTTATTTGTATTTCTAAAAGGTTTGTTTTTAGATGAAAATCGTTAGAATATAAAATTTTATAATGAAAAACCTATTAATTTATCTGGGTCCTTTTTGCCTGATAACTACTTTACTTAAAATTAAAATGCATTTTGTTATTAGACCTGGAGTTAGTTTCTAACAGGAGGACAATTATGGCACAAGGGATCCCTCAGTGCGTTGGAAAATACTATGTATGTTAAAATAAAATGTGTACTTTGGAGCAGGGACAGAAGAAAAGTCAAAGATGAGAGACACTTTGTCCAGTGAGGGTTGGTTGATGGAATGAGTGTGTCCCTTGAGGGGGCCGGTTGTTAGTGGAGTCCTGTGTTTCTGATAGGTGCATTTGGTCAAATGAAGTTTTTAGTCCCTAGGAAAAAAATGTCATATGGGTATAATGTTGAAAATTAATTAAAGGGGTATATACATAACCTTGGATCATTTTTTATTACTGTCTGACTATAACAATGACATCAATGTCATGTTAATAGTGAAATATTTACCTTTCCAGAGTAGAGGGCTGTGATTATATTGACTCTTATTTACAAGACAAAATAGTTGATCCATATGGGTGGCCTGGGGGAGACCCCTCTTCTGTAAATTTTCATGGGAAGTTTTTCTAAGCACAGAAATTTTTAATTTTGACTATTTTAATTATAGACTTTTTAAAATCCAGGAAAGTACTGTGACTTTTGGTCACAGTAAATGCAAAATAATTTAGCCTGTTCTTTTTGATGCACATAGGATCATTGTGGGTCCTAGGTATTATTATTGAAAATGCCTTGGGGAGGGCCCGTGCCTGTGGTTCAAGGAGTAGGGTGCCAGCGCATATACCGCAGGTGGTGGGTTCAAACCCGGCCCCACCAAATATTGCAAAAGAAAATAAAATGCCTTGGGGAGATGCTCAGCGTTGTTCAAACAGTCCCAGAGCATGGCTGCTTGTTGCTTTTTATGTTTTTCCATCCCTCCTCTCATCATCCACTGTCTTTTATTGCTGTACTTTTACTCATTCAGCCTCACATTTTTCACTAGCTTCTTCCCCATGCCAGGTAAGTATGATTTGGCAGCTCTATCTTTTTAAAAAATCCCACTTTTTTTGTCTCCTGATGGAACTCAAAACTCCCTATAAATTGTTCTTACCAAAATACTGACCCTGAATCTGATCAAATCGCATATGTAAGTGCCAATCTGCAGGATATAAAGGAATCAAATAAACATGTTAAATGATGCTTCAACAATGCAATTAGCAAAATCCAAACCCAAATAAACAGACCAAAGAAAAAAGACAGACAGAGGAAGCCTATAGATTAAGTCTTAAGAGACTTGTCAGCCAGTTACAGTGTATGAAGCTTACTGGGATCTTGATTTAAACAAACTGAAAACAAAATGAAAAAACAGGCAATTAGGGGCAGTTGAATGTAGCTAGATACTTGACGATTTGAAGGACTTACTGTTACTTTTTAAAGATGTGGTTATGTTTTTCAAGTGGTCCTTTTAGAGATAGATAGAAATGTTTAGGGATGAGATGATATGAGTTGATAATTGCAGAAGTTCAGATACAGGTGCAAAGGGCTATATTATACTGTTCTCTCTGCTTTGAATATGTTTGAAATTTTCCATAAGAAAATGTTAAACAATAGCAACACATCAAAACCCTAGTTTGAAACCCAGTCCTAGTATCTATACTGCCCATTATTTCATATACATTTCTAGAAAGAGCTGTCCCTCCAGTCACTATACAAGGTCTGATTCTTCTTGGCTCTTCTCACAGTTGCTTTTTCTGTGTCCTGTTTCTTACTTGTCCCTCCCTCTCTTCTTCCTGCGTCATACTAGGAGTTGTTGACCTGTGGGTTTATGGATGAGCTTCAAATGATCTATAATTCCTGTGACATAAAGTGCTTTCTGTATGCAAATGTGCACTTTTTAGTGTTAGGCTCACGACTTTTATCAGAGTTTCAAGCATCTGAGATTCCAGAAGGCCACAGACAGGCTTACCACACACCATCCTGGATGGTCACATTCATGCTTTTTCTTCTACCTGTCTGATGCTGCTTGTCTGTCTCTGGCCCACAACTCTGTCCTGTGCTTTTCAGCCCTGTCCACTCATTTATCTGCTCCGTACCACTGTTAATACCGCAAAGATAACATGTTTGTGTGATGGCTGACCATTGTGCAGTTGCTTTTCATGCCGTGCACCTCCAAATTAGCCTAGATCTCACTGTCTTCACTCTCCAGCACCTGCATCGGAATGGTGAACCGACTCTGGCACTTTTGCCTCCTAAATGATACCATCGGTGTGCTCTTCCTATCCAGTGCAGTGCCTCCATTCAGACCCTGCCGTATCTCACCTGCTTGCCGGACTCCCACCGTAAACCTTCTCACCACTCTCCTTGCCTCCAGTCCTGTCTCTTCTGTCCCCTGCAGTGATGTCACTAACAGAAATCTGCCCTGTTTCACAGAAGAGTGAAACCATTTCACGTCTCTGCTGATGTCGGTAGTTGCCAGAGTCTTAGCAGGCCCTCTATCACCGGCCCCTGTGACCCTCCCTCCTCATCCCTGTGGACAGCCTGGCATTTGTGAAATCTCCCGGGCTTTGCTTCTGTATTCGCCCCATCTGGAGGGTCCCGCCCTTGCCATCACCCTGCCCTTCCTTCTGACAACATGGGAAATAGCACTTTACCCTTCAGGTCTTAAGGATGACCCTTTTCTCTGAGGCTTCCCAGATGATCTGCTAGAGCCCTTGGGTGCTGCTTCTCAAGTGCTTAGGCTGCATGTGAGCACTTAAGAAGCAGCACCCAAGGGCTCTAGCAGATCATCTGGGAAGCCTGCTGCACAATGCGGCACTTTTTAGCTGCATTGTAACTTGTTCTGCAATGGTTCTTAACGTTCCTAATTCCGTGATGTATTTTCATTGTTACAAAGGGGTTGCGACCCACAGGCTGAGAACCGCTGGTGTAGAGGGCTGCAGACTAACCTTCAGAACATCTTCGGGAATACCTAGCTTTTGCCTAATACTGAGGGCACAGGTTTTCACCGCATGGTTATCGAATGCATGCTGACCTGGGCCTCCAAAGACGCATTTCCTTCTCCAGGCATAGATATTACCTTGAGCTCTTTCAAAGAGAGTAACAGGGAGACCAAGGGGCGCCTTTTTCTTTTGGATCCCATTCCCTGAAGAGAGGAGAGGTATGAAGGGAGTGGCCATGGGAGGGTGGTGAGACACAGTTTTCCAGCTGAAGTTTTCCTTTGGTGGCTTGATTCTGTCTCTCCCCCTTTCTGAGTTCCTCTGTTACCTCCCATTTCTTAGTGACCATTTAAAAAAGAATCTGTGAGTAAAAATTCAAAATAATAATATTCTCTTCCTAATCTTCCTACCTAAATATATGTATTTCTCACATGGATTAAGGAACTCGAATTTAATTTTAAATTTATTTTGTAGTATTTTTAGCAATAGAAATTGGGTTCAACTCGATTTCTTAATGTTCGGGAACCACTGAACTCAATATGGACCCACTTTCCCAGAAAATTGTAATTTAGGTGTACTGAGAGCAGCTTTAGTTGGAAAAGCTTTCTCAATGATCTCAATGTTATACATATAATACTAGTCAAAATTAAGACCTCTGTATCTACTATATTCATAAGCTTCCAGATTAGCAACCGCGAGTTTTGTATCTCCCTGTGTGATCTCGCATCTCTGTAGCTTTCCTTCAGTCATGCCGGTGCGTGGTGGAGTGGGCAGAGCGCCCTAGCCTTGTGAGTCCTGAAAAGTAGGAAAGGAAGGAAAATCCTGTATCGGATTTTGGAATACACAGAAAAGTCTCCCTCCTGGAGCTCAGGAGGTGGGTAACAGAAGGCAGGATGCAGAGAGAGAGGTATTTTGATGGTAAGATTGGGGTGGCTGATGCCTTCAATTTCAGGGGTTAAATTCTGCGGCTTAGAAGACAGTGGGTGCCTGATATAGTCATGGGGAGGACGGATGGTGTGGGGGTCATGCGTAGAGTTCGCGCCAAAGGTTTGTGACTCCGTTTTCCAGCAGAAAATGGAGTTCACTGGGGTCAGGGTGGTAGAAATCAGCACACTAAGAGCAGGCAGGCTTTCTAGGAGTCCACCAAGTGGGAATCTGATCGCTGCCCTTTTCTGGACTCCCCTTTCCTAAGGAAGAGCTTGCCGGGTGATCAACCACCCGTGGCACTAAGTGAGGGAAATGCGCTGTCTGCCCAGTAAGGTATGCATTTTAATGGATACAATTCTTTAACATAAAGAATGAGATGTCTGTGAGCTTTATGGCGATGTTCCTAGTAAGGTACCTGCCTTCTAGGTCGTGGCGTGCCCAAGAACGCACACAAAACACTCACAGACACGCACACAGAGCCAGATAAAGCTTATCAAAACAAACGTACAGCCAAATCGCCTGTCCTCTCACTTCAACTTTCCTGTCCTCTGCCATGTCCATATCAGTATTATGCTTAATTAGATTTTATGTGGATGAAAAGCTTTCTAAAGGTTAGGAGAGAAATCAACCAACGTTTTTGTTAATGAGTAATTGTGTTCTTTAAAATCAGAAATAAGAAGGAAAGAAAAAAGTTTCACCACCAGTATAAGAATTGCTTATGAAAACTATGAATTTTTTAAATGACCCACATAAAAGTAATTGCCATGTCTGTTCTTTTTAATTTTTATATTTTTACCCAATTTTGGAACATTTATTTTAATCTCAATCTGTCTATCAAGTTGTAATATTATGTTTTCTGGCTCTGAAGGATTCTACGCACACACTGAGAAATCTCTCTAAAGACTTAGGCATGGTTGCACAGCATGCTCGAAAGCAAGTGAGTTAAAAGCTAGCTGCAGAATTTTCCCCTCCAATGACTATTTTGCGCATTTGAGGCTTCTTCTGCTCCAAGTTCACAGAAGGGCATTAGCCAATTATAAGCACCCAAAAGCTCGAGTTTTTCATGTTTATAAATTTAATGAGCAAATGCTCCATCAAGTGATTACATCCTTTATTTTCTTTCTAGAGATAAATGTTTTACTGTTTGTTGTTGGAAAGGAATAAAAGCACTAACCAATCCCCAAGCAATCTTTTGCTTCCCCTGGAGGGTGAACTATTTTGTCACATTGAGATCCCAAGCCAAAGCAAAAACTAGCCACTTAAATGATATTTCCCTCTTGGTAAAGGAAACTCCTAGATGTGTTCATGTGCAACATAGGAGCATTCCTAATTAGAATTTCACAGAACGTTTCTTTGAGGGAGCTTATTTCTTGTTTACAAAACAAAGTTTAGGATGGCAGGAGAACAGGAAGGAGGATGGTATGTCCACTATGTCTCCTAGGAAGGGCTTATTCCTTTCACGAAGATTTTGGTTTCTAGAGTTCCCAAGGCCTGATGCAAAGCAAAATTTCCCTTCTTTTGCAAGTACGGATGTGAGAATAATTCTACCAGTCCAAAGAGAGAACATACTTCTCCTCTCGGAGGTGGCGTCAAAATTAAATGCGGGTCATGGATGCTGTTGTGTTTGTCAGAAACTGCAGAGTTGGCTCAACGGGCTAAGGCGCCAGCCACAGTACACCTGAGCTGGCGGGTTCGAATCCAGCCCGGGCCCGTCAAAATAACAATGATGGCTGCAACTAAAAAATGGCCGGGTGTTGTGGCCGGCGCCTGTAGTCCCAGCTACTTGGGAAGTGGAGGCAGGAGACTCGCTTGAGCCCAGGAGTTGGAGGTTGCTGTGAGCTATGAT
>CAUYRH010138806.1:0-54814 GCA_963574655.1 Perodicticus potto | reverse complement strand
GCACTCTACCCAGGGCGACAGCTTGAGGCTCTGTCTCAAAAAAAAAAAAAAGACTGAAGAAGGGGAGGAGGCATAGAGAGGGGTTTTCAGTCTGGGGACAGCAGATAGGCCCAGCAGTCCTGAAAATGGGAGGGCATATTTTAATAAGAGTAATACTTGCTAAGCCTATAAAACGGGCTTCATGAAATCTTCTCACATGTCTCATCTCAAATTATGTCCCCCCTAAATTCAGCATTCCCATTTTCTAGATGAAAACACTGAGGCTTAGAGAGGCCTTGTATAAGAGGCTAAGTTTCAATATACACTCAGTCTTTGGTTTCTGAAACCTATTTCCCCTGCCCCTATGCTCTCAGAGAGTAACTGTGGAATTTTGGGTGTGGGGTAAGAAGATGGGTGCTTCCTAGAACCCCTAGAAGAAAGTGAAAACATCCCCTCTGGTTCTCTCTCTCTCTTTTATTATTTATTTATTTATTTTTGTAGAGACAGAGTCTCACTTTATTGCCCTTGGTGGAGCGCTGAGGCGTCACACAGCTCACAGCAACCTCCAACTCCGGGGCTTAGGTGATTCTCTTGCCTCAGCCTCCTAAGTAGCTGGGACTACAGGTGCCCACCACAACGCCCGGCTATTTTTCTGTTTTGCAGTTCAGCCGAGGCTGGGTTTGAACCTGCCACCTTCGGTATATGGGGCCGGCGCCCTACTCGATGAGCCACAGGTGCCACCCTTATTTATTTTTTATGTTTTGTTTTTTTGAGACAGAGTCTCAAGCCGTCACCCTGGGTAGAGTGCCATGGTGTCATAACTCACAGCAACCCCCAACTTGGGCTCAGGCAATACTCTTGCCTCGGTTTGTCTATTTTTAGTAGAAACTGAGGTCTCACTTTTGCTCAGGCTGGTCTCGAACTCATGAGCTCAAGCAATCCACCCACCTCGACCTCCCAGAGTGCTAGGATTACAGGCATGAGCCACCGCACCCAGCCTCCTCCTGTTCTCGTCCAAAGGAGAAGAATGAAATTGGGCAAGGGGTGAAGTCAGGTGTCAGGCTTTGGAAGTAGAGTTATAGAAATGTTGCTATGTGCAGAGCATCACAAAAGGCACTTTGGGAAATCCCAACAGAAGCACTCCATTTTCAAGGTGAACGTGTCATACACACAATTTACATTGACTGAGTAGTGGCACAGCTTGTTCAATCAGCATGGGGACTCTGCGGTAGGTACTACCATTAGACTCATTTTAGAGAAGAGCTAATGGGAACTCAGAAGAAGCCTGGAGAGGTTAGGTAATGTGCTCAGGATCACCCAGGTGGTAAAAGGATTCAAGCATGTCACTATGACAACCGCTATGTCCTCTCCTTCTCCATAGGCTGTGCAGCTCTGAGAAAAGTGAGAAGGCCAGGCCAGGATGGGAGCAGCTCTTGGGACTAGCTTCCTAGAGGTGGAGGTGCATGTTGGTCCTTGAAAGATTAAAGAACTGGGGAGAAAAGGGGAGAAGGAAATGATTTTCTGAAAGGGGAATAGCAAAAGTTAAGCTCCAAAGCAGGGGCTGTTTGGAACAAATAGTGCATCTTCCTTTGGAGTAAATAGGAAATGCATCTTCTTTGGTGTCAACCTTCTCTGATTCTCCATTTTCCTGTCTGCAACATGGGAATAATAAAATCACCCACCTCACTGTGCAGTTAAGAATTAAATAAAATGATAATTGTGAAAATATTTTGTGAGCCGTAAACTGTGATAGAAACATGACAAGTCATGTCTATTACAATATTATGCTGAAGGGCCTGTAAGTTGCATTTATGTTCATGGACAAAACGCGGGGACGATAAGTAGAATGCATGTGATGTGGGAAGGAAAGGATAGTGGATGAGGACCAGCAGCTGAGAAGAAAGAGGGTATCTCCATATATGGGAAAGTCTATTGTGAAGTTAATTTGGGCTTCCATCCTATGACACACTGTCCAAAAGAGATATCTTCCTCCAAGCTTCAGCAAAGAGCCTTTATGTCAGGACCCAGGAAATGCCGTATGGGAAACAGGGCCAGACACATACTCTGAGTCTCGGCTCCACCATTTCTGACTCACCGTCAATCCCGTGAGCCCTCATTTGCTCATCTATGAAATGGGATAACGACATCTAGTTTGCAGTTTTGTTGTATTTGCATGGAGGTGTGCGTACGATGTCTGGCACACGTTCATTAACAGCTCAGTGTACTCTGAGTTTCCTAGGTTGCTTTGTAATTCTGCCTCCCAAAGGTGATGGATAGAAAGGTGTCTGTACAAGAAATCAAGGCACTGGGACTTAGGCCCAAGACACATCTTTCCAAGGACAAGACACATGGGCACGCTGGAGATGCTGGCATCTCTCCTTGCCCAACCCAGTTCAATCAGCCCACTCTGTCCCAGCACTGGCTGAAAACTTGCTCACTACCCTATCTCCCTCTGTCCTGGAGGGTACTGTGGGCATCTGCTGCCACCTACAGGCCACAGGTGACACTGCCAGCCCCTTCCCAGGCCTTTGCCTCCTCAGAGGGAATGTCAGCACACTCTCCTGTAGTCTTCCTGCCTGCTGCAATTGCTTAAAGGCAGTGATGATCTTTGTCTTTTTATCACTGGCATCCAGCACAGTGAGGCACAGAGTAGCGGTTCTACATATGACTGTGAGGCCCGTGCGGTGGCTCAAGCCTGTAATCCCAGCACTCTCTGGTAGGCCGCCAAGGCGGTAGATGGCCTGAGCTAGAGTGAGACCCGGTCTCTAAAAATAGCCAGGCGTTGTGGGGGGCGCCTGTAGTCCCAGCTACTCGGGAAGCTGGGGCAAGAGGATCACTTGGGCCCAAGAGTTTGAGGTTGCTATGAACTATGACACCACCTGGAGCAACAAAGTGAGACTCTGTCTCAAAAAAAAAAAAAAAAGTGGGGGCAGTGCCTGTGGCTCACTGAGTAGGGCACCGGCCCCATATACCGAAGGTGGCGGGTTCAAACCCAGCCCCGGCCAAACTGCAACAAAAAAATAGCTGGGTGTTGTGGTGGGTGCCTGTTTAGTTCCAGCTACTCGGGAGGCTGAGGCAAGAGAATCGCCTAAGCCCAAGAGCTGGAGGTTGCTGTGAGCTGTGATGTCACAGCACTCTACTCAGTGTGTTAAAGTGAAAAAAAAAAAAGACAACAGAAGGAAGTTAGTTTAGGGTTATTTAATAGCAGTGCAGGGGACTCATTTATAAGGGATGATTCCTAAGAATTATCCAGATGCCCTTAGAGTACAGAAGTGATTCCTGAGTACCTGGGCTAAGATTAGGGGGAGTCGTACTAAAGGGGGGGGATCCTCAGAAACTTCACCATTATTGTGGGGGAGTGCAGGACTTTTCTCTTCTTCCTCCACCCAGGATCTTCCTCAAGAGAATGCCCTCAGTCCGGGAAAAGCTGAAAGAGCGAGGTGTGGACATGGCCAGGCTTAGTGCCGAGTGGAGCCAGGTCACCAGGAGGCTCTCCTCCGGCAACAGCACTTCCTCTGTGGTCCTCACCAACTACCTGGATGTGAGTGCTGGGCTTGGTCCCCACCCCTGCCTGTCTCATGGACCTGGGGATTGTCTTTGTTGCAAGGCACACCCTTTCCACACTGTGTTTGACTAAGGAGCAGAGGAGCATAACAGCACCCTAGAAAATTCCCACTTTACAGCTGGAAAGCTTGAGGCACCAAGGGCAGGAAGTAACTTAGGGGTCAGAGGCACGGTGAGGTTTGAAACTGAGGGGTGGGAAGGGATGTGTGACTCAGGTAGGGGTTTCCGCAACCTTGCCCAGCACAGAACTGACTGCTTTCTACACCAGTGGACCCTCAAGGGTCAGGAAAGTTATCTCACAGAACCTCCCCTTCCTGGGCTGCCATGGAGCAGTACTAAGCCCCCCACCAGTCCCTGCAGGAAAACGGAAACCCAGAAAAGCTGTGGGATCTGCCTAATCTCACCCTGAGAGCCAAGGGTGGAGCCAGATAAGACTGCAAGACACAAGGCTCCCTGAGCCCCTCCACCCCATCTTTTTGTCCCTACAGACGCAGTACTATGGCGAAATTGGCATTGGCACCCCACCCCAGACGTTCAAAGTCATCTTTGACACGGGTTCGGCCAACCTCTGGGTGCCCTCTACCAAGTGCAGCCCTCTCTACACTGCCTGTGGTGAGACCCCGGACCTGCAGCACCTGTCCCCAAGCCCCCTTCCCTGCTACGCTTGGGCAGCCCTGCCCCACAGCCCGCTAAATCCCTCCTGCCACCAAGTGAGCAGCTTCCTCTCTGCCCCTGTGCCCACTGACGCTGAGAGAAGACAGAGAAAGTTGTCTCCCGTTTTCCTGATATGGTCACCAGGGTGAAAAGCCAGGCTCCAGGAGCTCCCCGGCTGCCAGAAAGCTGTTTGCCAGTCTTTCTGAGATCAAGGCAGGACCAAATTCTCAAAGTTATCCCTGCCACTTGGGCTCTTCCATCCTATTCTTAGTCAACAGTGTCTTACTGAGCACTTACTCTGTGTCCAGAATCTTCTCATTCTTACTAGTGTTAGCAATTACTTTAACATGCCTCACTTGAGACAAAATTCTCAGAGGTATGGGCACATCAGAGGGGCCCAAGAAACACACTCCTTGATTGTTGAAACACATTTTCCGAGCCCCTAACCCCACGGCACCTTGTTCCTACATCTAAGCTAAGTCCTCAACCACAAGCCCACAATGCACCCTGCCCCTGGGCCCGCCCACCGGCTCTGCTCTCGGACAGACCTGAGTCTGTGTTCCTCTGCCAGAGATTCACAGCCTCTACGACTCATCGGACTCCTCCAGCTACATGGAGAATGGGACAGAATTCACCATCCGCTACGCATCAGGGCAGGTCAAAGGCTTTCTAAGCCAGGACGTGGTAACTGTAAGTGGGGCTGCCCCGGGTCATCTGACTCCTGCCCCCTTCTGGCCCCAGACCTCTCTAGCCCCTCCAGAGCCCACACTTGGAGGAGTGCAGCCCAGCCCACCTTGGAGCCTTGGCAGTTGAGAAACACTGTTCTGCTATTCAGCTGCAAAGCAGCCGGACATGTGGTGGAGCAGACCTGAGCTACTGGCTCCCAGCGGATGATTTATGGTGGCTTTTGCATCTGACTTGCATGGAGGGCTTGTCCTGAGCCCCAAAGCCTGTGGTCACGTGTAACCTCCTGAGGTCACTAGCTCTGACAGGCTTCTTAACCACACCCTACTCTGAAACCCAGCTTCAAAGTCAGGGACATTGTTGACATTATGATTAATGTCGGTTTTAGGGCCAGACACGGGTTCTGAGGTCACAGTTGAGGTTGAGTAGGGTCGGCTAGTGTCTAGAGGATCCCTTCCCTATCCCTGGAGTTTCTCAGCCCCTGCTCCATCAGAGTCAGGGGAGGGGAACACACAGAATCTGGGAAGAAATCACCACCCCTCATGACATCAGGTAAAAAGGATCAGGAAGGGCAAGTCTGGTTGTGCTGAAGAAATCCTTAGTCCGTGATGAGGGTGGGGGCCGAGACCCAGCTGGGCCACTGGGGAAGGGGGGCGGGAGCACTCAGCATCTTTTCTATTGTTTCATGGCAGGGCCATCTTCTAAGCCCCTGCTCTCCTAGTCCCTGGTTAGCCCCAGGTCTCTCTGGGCCCCACTGCACAGACGCATGTTGGCAGAGCAGGGCTGTGTGCAGGGTTGATGGGGCTCCCAGTACGTAGCCCTGATCAGACCCAGCCAAGGGGTGGGCAGAGGGCATGGTCTCCTCTGATTCTTCCTTCCACAGGTGGGTGGACTCGTGGTGACTCAGGCGTTTGGCGAAGTCACTGAGCTGCCTCTGATGCCCTTCATGATGGCCAAGTTTGATGGGGTTCTAGGCATGGGCTTCCCTGCTCAGGCCGTCGGCGGGGTCACCCCTGTCTTTGACCACATCCTCTCCCAACGGGTGCTAAAAGAGGACGTCTTCTCTGTCTACTACAGCAGGTGGGGTCTGGGGCCCCAAAGGCCTGAGATGGGGGAGGGAAAGGGTGGAAGGGCTAGGGGAGTGGAAGGAGAGTCTGGCCAGAATCGTTATGTGTCCATGATTGTGGTGGCAGTCAATAGCTAGAGCTGCACTATTCAATACGGAAGCTACTACTGAAATTTAAATTAGTTAAAATTAACTAAAATTTGAAATTCAGTTACTTAGTGGCACTAGCCACATATCAAATGCTCAGCAGCCAAAGCAGCTAGCGACTATGGCCTTAGACAGTGCAGAGAACACTCCCAGCATGGCAGGACTTTCTGGGCAGTACTTCTCTAGAACCAGAGGGGATGCAGGTGGAAGTGATAGGAAATAAACCATGTAACCCAGAGACCCTCCCTGTGAGGGCCATTGCTCCTCCTACATAGACACAGCCAGTTTCATTCATTCACTAGCTCTTTCTTTTTTTTTTTGAGACAGAGTTTCATTCTGTTGCCTTGGCTAGAGTGCGGTGGCATCATCACAGCTCACAGCAACCTCAAACTCTTGTGCTCCAGTGGTTTCCTTGCCTCAACTTCCCGAGTAGCTGGGACTACAGGCACCTGCCACAACACCTGGCTAATTTTTCTATTTTTGGCATAAATGGGGTCTTGCTCTTGCTCAGGCTGGTCTCAAATTCCTGAGCTCAAGCAATCCTTCCACCCAGCCACCCAGAGTGCCTGGATTATAGGTGTGAGCCACCGTGCCCAGCCACACTCTTCCATTTTTTATTTGCTCACTCCTGGGTTCAGTAAATGCTATCTGCCAAACGGTAGACCAATGAACACAGCACACAGGACAGAATCCTTACCCTTTTATTCTCAAAAAGCTTATAACCCAACAGGGAAGACAAGAAGTACTACAATGTGATGAGTGCTACAGGCTTTCAGCAAGCCTGGTGCTGTAAACCATGAATGTTTTTCAATTCTAGGCTGAGTTTATATGCAATTCAGCCAGGCTTGAGGAAAGTGTTGTCAGCTCTTGAGTAGAATCGGGATCTGCTCCAAGGTGCTAGCTTTAGCAAGATGGTATGAGCTGGAGACAAGAGGTCATACATGTGAGAATACAAGGCCAATGGCAATGAGAACAGAAGGAGGGTTAGAGTCCAGAAAAAGCTCAGAGGTAAAATGGGGAGGAGTCTCTGACTTGGTGACAGAAATGGAGGCATTAAGAAAAGGCCCCCAGGGCGGCGCCTATGGCTCAAAGGAGTAGGGCACCAGCCCCATATGCCAGAGGTGGTGGGTTCAAACCCAACCCCTGCCAAAAACTGCAAAAAAAAAAAAAAGAAAGAAAAGGCCCCCAGTTGGTGGCTCTGCAGTCAGGGGTGGCCTAGAGAAGGGCCATTTTAAAGAAAGCAGGGGCAAAGCCAGATGGCAAGCAGTTAAGAGGTGGGTGGGGGCATCAGGAAGTGGAGGTCATGAAATGTGAGCTGCCCTGAGCAATTCAACAGGGAAGGGAATGGGGGCTGGCGTGTGGGGTGAGATTCAGACGCAGGGAAGGGAAGGGTGGGTGTTTTTAAATGCTAGAGGATGCTTGAGCAATGCTTGTAGGTGGAAGAAGAAGCCAATGGAAAGCAAGAGATTAGAAATATGGAAAGAAGAGGAGCTAAATGAGGGCACAGGAGGCCGAGGCTGTGGAAGGGCAGAGGCTCCAGCAAACAGGAAGAAGGCAGGCTTTGTTGGAGGGCCTATCTCTTCCTTCATCTTGGGATGGGAAGGAAGGAACATTCATAGAGATCCTGACTAATGGGACAGGGGCTGAAAGAGAACTTATGCTAGCACATGCATATACATTCCGATTTGCAAAAACACAAGTCATTTACAGTTGCACACAATAACAAGTGCATGCCTACATGCCCACAGGCACGTGTGCACGTACCCAGGCCTCTACTATGAATTCTGGAAAACCACATCACAGACACATGCACACTCTGGAAGCTAGCCCTTTGGTAGCCCCTGAGCTGAGAGAGGCGCCGTGCAGAGTGGAGGAGAAGAAAGCATGGGGGCACCTAGCTCAGGCTCTACTTGTCCACCCATGGCCTGGGTGACTTCAGGCAAGTGATGTCACCTCTTGGTCACATCACTTGCCTAAAGGGTAAAAAGAATGAATATCTCCCACCCTGGGAGCCTCCAGTGAAGTGAAGGCTTCCTTTCTGCTGTCTTGCTTTCTCTGCAGAAATTCTACGTAAGACAAGGAAGCCCTTCACATGACCCTGACCCTCTAGTACTCCCTCCACACCTGACCCAGAATCATACATGCCACCCACCCCAAACGCATGTTAGCAGGCCAAGGCTCCGCTAGGCGCTGAAGTTCTCTGCCCCTCCTTCCTACTCTCTTCGTACCCGTCCCCCTCCCCACCCAATAGCCTCACCAGGACTTCCTCCATGCACCTGCTCAACCAGCAGCAGCCCAAACCCCAGTGAGAGGCGCCAGTTTGCATCTTGTTTGCAATCTGCTCACTGCCTTGATCTTGCTCCTTTTCTGTGGCCTCTCTGGGGATACCTTTTTGTGCACAGCCATACTATCCTGGAAACACCTCTGGTTGGGATTGGGGTGGGGGGGAAAGGCAGAGAAGTGTTGTGCTCTGTGTGCTTCACAATGGCAGCTCCACACCTGGCCATTGTCCCACTTTCCTCTGCCCTGCCTGCACCCTTGACCAGCTTTTCCTTGTTGCTTGAGTTGCTGTATCTTGGAGGTCGTGGGTCTCCAAATTCCTGATCTTTCCTTTAGGAATTCTCACTTGCTTGGGGGAGAAATTGTGCTTGGAGGCAGCGACCCCCAGTATTATGAAGGGAATTTTCACTACGTGAGCATCAGCAAGACTGGCTCTTGGCAGATCAAAATGAAAGGGTCAGGAATCCTCAAACCCCCCCCCCAATCTCCCCAAATGCTGCTGCCACTGGGGGTGGGTGGGTGGGGAAGGAACAGAGTTACAGTTCCACCCTCTCCCCACATGCAGCTGCTTAAGGCACGGCCACCATTTGCTTTCCACCTGTTCTGTCCAGACTGGGGAACACAAGATATGAAGAACAGAAGGGGAGGGGGCCTAGGGAGAGGTGGTGGAGGGTCTCTAAGCCACAGGCTGAGGGAAAGGACAGCACCTTCCTTCTCTGCTCACTGCCTCACCCCCCCTTCAATTCATCACCGGACCCCAACTCCTCCCCAACTCAGGAAAGGCCCCGTCAGCCTCCATCTGACTGTCTGACTTCAACCTCTCCCAGGGTGTCTGTGAGGTCGGCCACCTTGCTCTGCGAGGACGGCTGTATGGCAGTGGTGGACACGGGTGCATCCTACATCTCGGGTCCCACCAGCTCCCTGAGGCTGCTTATGAAGGCCCTGGGGGGCCAGGAACTTAGCATGAATGAAGTAAGAAGCCAAGGGGGGAGGCTGGGCATGGGGGTAGAATGACTGGTCCCAGCTCCAAGTCCCCCCAGGCAGCATCAAGTTCCCAACAAGGCCATTTCAGGCCTTCCCCTGCTGCCCCTCATAGTCTTCATGTATGGCTGGTCCCTGGTGGAGGGAGGACCTTGTACCGAGCCCTCTCTGGCTGCTGGCCACAGCACAGAGCTCTCTGTCCGTGGAGAGGTATTCCACACTCCAAAAGCTTCCCTTTATCCCCCACCCCAGTACGTCGTGAACTGTAACCAAGTAGCCGCACTCCCTGACATCTCCTTCCACCTGGGAGGCAGAGCCTACACGCTCACCAATGTGGACTATGTATTACAGGTGAGGCTGCAGTTGGCCCCACGGTGGCAGGGGGCTTCGAGGGGGATAAGATATAATGCACAGACTACCAATTAGGCCAGGGATGCTCAATTTGGCTGTGTCACCTGGAGAACTTTTAAAAATTTCAGCACCCAGGCCACATGCCGTACCTCTTAGGTCAGAACTTCTAGGAATGGCATCTACGCATCCGTTTCCCCAGGTGATTCCAACGTGCAGCCATGTCTGCGCTGTCTGTGCTGGTCCCTTGTCTCTGTTTCCTCATCAAATGCTCCCAGTGATCCTGCGCTTCTACATTCTTACCCTCTTTTCATAATCAATAGGCTCAGAGAAGCTAAATAACTTGTCTAGGACCAGAAGCTATGCTAGACTGTAGGCTCCTGTGCCCAGCGCATTGTCTGCCTGGTGGCTAGCACAGTGCCTGCACCCAGGATGGATGCGATTCATGATGGGCTAAAACAGCCAGGGTGTGTTGGAGGCCCAGCGTGGATGAGGGAAAGATGGGGGCGGGCAACGTTGTTGAAGATAGCTGCCCAGGTCAGGCAAGGTGAAGGGAGAACAGTATGGAAAAACCATCTCCCTTCCTGCCAGGACCCCTACAGTAGTAACGATCTGTGCACACTGGCCTTCCAAGGCCGGGATGTTCCACCACCCACTGGGCCCATCTGGGTCCTGGGCGCCAGCTTCATGCGCAAGTTCTATACAGAGTTTGATCGGCGTAACAATCGCATTGGCTTCGCCTTGGCCCGCTGAGACCCTCTGCTGCCCAGGAGGGCCCTGCCTCTGGCCCTGGTCCACAGCTGCAGCGCTATCTGGGACCCCCTCTGCCTGGGCTGGTGCCTTCACATGGGGACGCTGGGCGTGAAGGTCCTGCTGGATGCTTACCCTGCCATCTGCACCAGTCCTTCCCTGCTTTGAGGACAATCAGAATAAAGACTTCATGTTCAAGTCTGTTGTGTCTGGGTTCACTGGTGTTGGGAACAGAGGGAAAGGCAGCTGCATGGTCATGTGTAGACAGGAATGTGACACAGATTGACAACTACACATCTGCTGCATGCACAGGTTCCTGCCCTGTCAACATGTGGAAGCTGTCTACACAACTGAGGGTGGAAGGTTTGCAGAGAGCCAGCCCCATTGCCCCTCCAGCCCCCCAGGGACCAAGGCTAATGCTATGGCAGAAGGCTGTGGGTCAGAAAGGTGCTCCTGGTTGTGGAAACAGCTCTTCTGACTCAGGTCCTGGAGGCTTTCCCCCTCATTATACGCAGTCAGTGCTGCCACAGTACAGAGCTTCACACTGTACGTGTAAGACCCTGGTATGGGACTAAATGTACAAGTATATGGATGCACACACTATGCTCCCCTGCAGCTCGTGGACTTGGGACCCCTCAGGCTGAAGTCTCTTCTCAACTCTCATCCCTTGGGTTGTCTTCATGACATGTGTAGCTTGGGGAAGGAGAAACCAGCAAACACCTGAAGCCACTGAAGCTGTCCCTCTTGATAGCTGCTTTTGACCAAAAGGCATGAGGCACTGAGGGGTCCAACCAGGCCCTTAGTACAACTAGAATTGTAGCCTCCAGGGGTCCCATGGGACCCTAGGGCTCCTTCCACAGACAGGAATCATCTGCAGAGCCAAGAGCACAAGCCTGGGCTACAGGACCCTGGACTCTCGCCGATTCTCCCTGTTCCCTTGTCGTGTGTAGCTTTATTTCCTCACTGCAAAAGAAAGGCTTATAGTAATTCCCTCTCCAACATCCTGGGCTTCATGACCTTAGTAAAGAGCTCCCTTATCATCTCCTACACTGTCCAATATGGTGGCCACAGATGGCTGCTTAACATTTAAACTTACGCTAATCAAAATTAAATAAAATATCACCCTAGCCACATTTTGAGTGCTGGTAGCTACATGTGACTAGTGGCCACTCCATTGAACAGTGCAGATAATAGACTGTTTCCATCATTGCAGAAGTTCTACTAGGCCAGAGCTGGATTCTGGGCAGCAATAATCACAGGGGCCTGGTGGTTGAGTGAGAGGATCCTAAATAGACCAAAGGGATGACTCAAGGAAAATGAAAAAGCCCCTTCTCCTTCTGTGTAGGTGGGGCAGTTGGAGATGGGCGACTAGCAAGGTCCCTGAGGCAGAACAGAACAGTGGCAAAGAGAGCTGGCAGCCCACAGAGTCCTGCTCAGGAGGTGACAGACAAGGACAAAGGTGGCTTGGCCTCTTCTCATATCTCTTTCCGTAGCAAATCCGCCCCAGACACCCTGCCACCCCTTCCTCTTCCTTCCTGCTTCCCAGTCATCACCACCTCCCGCTTCGGCCCTATTGCTGGGCCAGGCCCTTAGCTGTCCTCCCTACAACCAGCTCAGGGTCTGCCCACTCCACACCCCTGCAGCCAGACTCTCAGGATGAGACCAAGGCTCTAAGGATTATTTAGTGACCAAAACTCAGTCTTGTTCAAAGTCCTGGTCTAGAATGTGTCCAAACACACCCCACTGCCCTGGAATGTTCTGTGGCCTGTCAGGGGACTGTCCAGTCTGCTGGACTGGCACCCTCCCAGACGACACCATCGCCCAAGGTCCCCTGTCCATCCAGGGTGTGTATGGTAGAAGGTTGCATGGGGGGAGGTCCCTGCAAGGAAGAACCTGTGAGACCCAACAGGGACCAGTCCTGCAGAGTCATTTCCAGGGGTCCAGAGACTTGGGGGGCAGGGAGCAGGAGTACTGGAAGGAGAACCCAAGCCGACGTCTTGGGAACAGCCAGATCCCTATAATCCAGGATGAGGTGGGAGCACAGAAAGAGCCCGCCCCCGTTCCAGGCTACCCGGAGAGAGCTGCAGAGACCTGACGCTTCGGAAGCCAGGAAACAAGCCCCAGGCTGCCCGGCCGGGACCAGGGTAGGGGTGGGACCTGCGGAGGCCCCGCCCCCGGCGTCACCGGCCCGGGGCGCTCGGTGCCCCCGGCTCAACGCTCCAGGTAGCTGCGGCCGCAGCTGTGGGCGACGGCGGGCTGGGCTCCCCTGCGGCCCGCGGGCCGGGGCGGGGGCGGGGCGGGGGCGTTCCCGTGGCCCGCGGCCCGTGATGTCACAATTGCGGCGGGCCCCGGCGTTCCCGGGTCGGCTTCGGGCTCCGGGCCGAGAGCCGGCGATCGAAGCGGGCAGCTCGCCTCTGAGTCATGGACTTCCCCTGGCCCCTCCTCTACCACTCCCACTCCCTCGCGGGGCCCCCCTGCCGGCGCTAGCGCTAGCGCGGCGGCTCCGAGGGGGTGGGGCTGCTGGGAATGGCTGTGCCCCCTTCGGCTCCTCTGCCGTGCTCGTCCTTTTACCTGAGGAGACACACGCCTTGCCCGCAGTGCTCATGGGGCATGGAGGAGAAGGCGGCGGCCAGCACGAGCTACCGGGAGCCGCCCGGCCCCCTGAGGGCCGCCGGCGTCCCGTACTTCGGCATATCGGTGGACCAGGACGACATCCTCCCTGGCGCGCTGCGCCTCATTCAGGAGCTGCGGCCGCACTGGAAGCCAGAGCAAGTTCGGACCAAGGTAGCGGGGCGGGCGCTGGGGCCCTGCCGGGGCTGCAGCTGGGATGCGTGGACGCCTGGTCGTGCATCCTTCCGGGTGTCGGTCCCAGGGGTGCGCGGCTGCCGGGCAGGCGAGGTTGGGAACGTGGTTTGTGTGCGTTTTTATTTCTCCATTTATTTCTGTCGCTAACAAAGCTAGGCTTCCACTTCCCGCGGCCCTCCACACACCCCCCTCCTTTGGGGGCTGCTGGGCACGCCGAGGTCCACCTGCCCACTGCCTGCATGCTGCGCGTGCGGGCCGCACCCCCTGTCGCTGCGTGCTGGTGCCCCTTGCTGCCCAGAAGCGCGTACCCAGGGAGCTCTGAAACCTGAGGAGGCAGGAACTTTTCAGGGAACCCCTCCCCACACACATTACTGCCGGTTTTCCACCTCATGGTAGGAGCAAAGCATCCAGGCTACGAGCTGCCACTGCGGGTCTCAGGAGCCACCCTGTGGAATTGTGACTAGCACCAGCCCCTCACTATTGCTGCAGGCCCCCCCTACACCCCGCTAGATACATTCTCCAGGACGCGGCTCTGACTCCCTAGCTGACCTGCAGTCTCTGAAAAAAGCCTTCACCTGCTCACCCGTGCCCTTCCCTCTGTGGGCTGCTGTGGAGGACGGTGCAGAGTGGGGTGCTTGCAGCAGGTCTAAAGTGGCAGGGATTCTGTGCTGATGGGCCTTCTGGGTGAGGAAAGGCTAAATTCTGGGAAGGTTCCAGACCAAGTGAGAAGGCTGACAGACCCTTCCTGGGGAGCAGGTGGCATTTTCAAAATAAAAGACCCATTTTGATGTAAGATGTTCAAGGCATCAAACAGACCTGAGGTCAATTCCAACACCTAATGTGCCATCTGCCAGTCCCTCCCGTCTCTGGGCTTCAGTTTCCCCACCTAGAATTGGTTCAGATGTCATCTAAGGCCCCTGCCAACTCTATCACTTTCTACTCCATAAATTCCATAGTTCCTTTCTCCTTATCACCCTGCCCAGAGAGCCTGTGCTCCCTGCCCGGTCAATTCCTGTTTTTTCTGGTATGGAACTCAGACCCTAAGGACCTCTGACCATCACAGTCCTGGGATGGGGGCCGACCTCAGGACCCATCTTGTACCACTGCCACTGGATGGGGCAAGAGGTACAACAGAGCCCTCTGCCCGGCAGGAGGTGAGAGACAGCTGGTCAGGATGTACTGTTCTGAGCAACTCGTAGTCCTCCTATGCCACATTCTGGCCCATGAGGTTTCTTTCAGGACCAGGATGGAGGAGCAGAGAATGGGAGGGGTCTCCAACCCACCGGGTAGTGTGGCAATTCTTCCACTGCCAAATCCCATCCACTAGAGGCCAACCCAAGGGAAGTGAGTGTGGTAGGAGCAGCTCAAGCCACCATTTTTTCTCTATAGGCTGGAGCCCCCCAAGGTTGGTGACAGGGTAGAGCGTGAGTGACGGGGCTAACGGACTAGGGGTTCAGTGTGGGTGTGCTCAGCATTCAAAGAGCACCTGTTGCTGGAGCTGGGGATCCCTGGGGAGAGACCAGAGAGATTCTGCCCCACCCACCCGTGCACTGCCCTCTCCCAATGCTAGCGCTTCACTGATGGCATCACCAACAAGCTGGTGGCCTGCTACGTGGAAGAGGACATGCGGGACTGCGTGCTGGTCCGTGTGTATGGGGAGCGGACAGAGCTGTTGGTGGACCGAGAGAATGAGGTGAGGAACTTCCAGCTGCTGCGAGCACACGGCTGTGCCCCCAAACTCTACTGCACCTTCCAGAATGGGCTGTGCTACGAGTACCTGCAGGGTGTGGCCCTGGGGCCCGAGCACATTCGTGAGCCCCGGCTCTTCAGGTGAGGAGTGCCAAAGCCTTCATCTCTACTATTCTTCTGTCTTTGGCATTTAAATCCTTGGTCAGCTTCTTTGGTGTAAAGTGGGGTCCTTGGAGAAACAGTCATAAGATCTGTGAGTTCTCTGAGATTGCATGAAAAAAATGTGTGTGTGTTGATGTACATTGCTCTGCAGAGAGAGGCTATTACTTTCTATAGATTTTCAGCAGGGTTCCCTAGAAGGATGAGTTGTTGGTGAGGATTGATGAACATCGGACCAAAGGAACTGATTCCCTAAAAGCAGCATGCTTCCTAACCCAATGCCTCAAACCTCTTTCCACCCCAAGTCTGACCTGGAAGCATCTCAGAGACTTGGAAACAATTTCTTGGCCAAATCCCCTGGGCACTTAGAGTTTCTTGCCTCTCCTCATCTTCTGCCAAGAGACTCAGGTGTGCAAGGAAAATTGGCCCTATCCAAGTTGAGCATGGTTTTACTGTCCAGAGAGATGCAATCTTTCCTGCCAGTCTGATCTCCTTCTGGGCTCCTTAACAAGGAGGAAACCCAATTTGAGGAGCTGCCAAGGCCTCCTTCCAGCGACTCACAACAACTCATGACTTCTAGGGAGCCCTTCCCAGTGAATGCCTGGATGTGTAGGGCCCAGAAACTGGATTTTTCCTTCAAGCCCTGTGGATGCCACTGAGGGGCCTGGAAGAGGGGAGAACCAAAGAAGGGCCATTGGTATACACTCTCTCCTCTGGACGAGGCCAGGACAGAGTTGGCAGGCAGTATATCCTCTTTCCCTCCAATGCCATGACCCACGTGGGGATACTTAGACTAGAATGAGGCCCCAGGCAGGCTGAGGCTTGCTCCTGACACTGGGACAGCAGCACAGGGGTCGTCTGCCTAGGACCCTTTGCATCTGCCCTGTCCAGTCCAAGGGGAAGGAGTCTTCATGTACTGAAACTATGAAGCCCACCTGGGGTAGACCAAGAAACTGCTTCTGTCTTTCACTCACCACCCACTTAGCCCCAAGTGGCTCCACTTGAGAACCTTCCTTATCCCAGGGACTTAAAAGGAGGGAATGTGAGAGACCTTCCATTCCCATACTCTCAAGTGCTGCCTCTGGAGCTGGTCAGGACCTTAGGATAGTTGAGTTGTATATTGTAACTTTGTGTGTGTGTGTGTCTCAGGGGAAAGTGAGAGACATACCAGCTTGTGTAGGGGTTTTCTTGGGTTCCAGCTGAGTAGGCCCAGTCTGGAGATGTAAGGTCAGAGCAGGGTGCAGGGAACCCTGTCCTGGCTTCTCCCAGCCATTCTTCAACCTCGTACAAATAAGCCTCAATGTTGGCAGGTCCTCACCACTCCCAAGCTCCCCCCACCTCTACGATTCTGACGCTGTCACTCATCCTCTCATGCAAACAATTACCATTGTCAGGAAGATTAAAGATGGATTTAGGTTCCATAAGAAGAACAACTTGGCATTTGGGGGAGAGCCAGAAATCAGGCTAGGTGTAGGAGGTATGCCCTTCCTTGATGATTTTCCTAGGATAGACCATCTTGGGTGAAGGTGGATGTCTGAGGGGAAGGGTTCAGAGTCCTTACTCGTGTTCCTCTGGACCCCACCCCCCCAACCTCTGCCTGCTGAGGCTATGCAGCATAAAAATGCTGAGTGTTGAGGTTACTTTCATTGCTATTCCAGACAACAGCCCTATTGATATTCAAGGAAACGCTCTGTTCATGCTCTGTTCTGAATCTTCCTTTGGGAAGGGAAGGCCTGGGTCTCAGGTCTGTTTCCCTGCCTTGCCCTAATCCTGGCTGGCCCCTCAGGGCCTCTGGCCTCTGAAAGCACAGCCTCCCTCTCTCACCCATGTGGTTGCTGCCACACCTCCTGCCCCCCTCCACCTTTAGGAAGTGGGAGCCTTGGAAGCTTCTGGAAGAGCCCAGAAACTGCCCTGTTATCCCAGTAGGGTATGGCCTACCCCTTCCCAGCGCCCAGCAGGGGAAAGGGTGTCCCTGGAACAGCCGGTAACAAGGTTTCCAATAGCTCATGCCTTTGTTGTCTTTCCCAGTGATTATTATTTGAGCAACAGGCAGAGGCAAAGGAAGCTTGAATGTTGGAGGTTTGGCAGACACTTGGGGGTGGGACTGTAGAAGAGGGGGTGGCAGAGGACTGGGAGAGCCTAGCTGGGACATGGGCCTCAGGCAATGGGTCCTTATCAAGGCCCTCCCTCTCTGACCGGTCAGTCCTCCATCCACCCCCATCCTCTCCCAGCAACCTTCCCTACTGCCCGCCCACTCCTTCTCTCCTGGGACCTTGGATAATGTCCACAGGAGAACTTGAAAATAGAACACTGGTTTGTTTTGCGTCCTTGGCATCCAGCCACCAGCATCAACTCCCTGTAGCAGAGGAGGGGGCTGCCCCAGGCCAGCCCGTTTCCCTTCCCACCTTGGCCAGACTGATAAGAGGAAGGCATTTCTTCCCTGCCAGGCATCACCACCCACTGAGTTCTTAGTGGAAAGTGACCTGTGTTTACCTCCCCTGAGAGGATGGGTCAGAGTCCGGGGGAGGGGGTAGGAGGAGGAGGGCCCACCCTCACCCCCAGATGCCCCTCTGCTCTCAGTTGTTGTGGGTATACTGGCGTGGGGTAGGGCTCCTGACCAGTGGCCAAAGCCCACTGCTTTGCCCTTCCACTCCTTGAAGCAGCCCTAGCCTGGTACTGGAAAGGGAACCACTAGGCTAAAGGTCTTATTTCATGTTCACACCTTATCCTGAGACTTTCCTCCTGTAGGAAGTTGGCTCCTAAGAGACTTGTAATAATCCTACCTTTGGTCCTCTGGCTAGTGCCCTGATGGACCCTGCCCGTAGGGCCCTTTTCTGGTCACCAGGGGCTGAGTGGGGAGGGCATGCCCAGCACTGATACTTTCCACTCTTCCTGTTCTCTGCTGTAGGTTAATCGCCTTAGAAATGGCAAAGATTCATAGTATCCACGCCAACGGCAGCCTGCCCAAGCCCACCCTCTGGCACAAGATGCACAATTATTTCATGCTTGTGAAGAACGAGATCAACCCCAGGTACAAAGATCTGGGAGGGTGCGAGGCTGCCACTGCGTGTACTGTCTTAATGTCTCCCTTGCCTGTTCTGTGGCTCCCGCCCACCCTGACAGGACGTGTGAGGGCCCAGGTCCCTTGGAAGGGGCTGCGCAGTCTCTCTTGCAGCCCCTGCGGTCCTGGGTGTTGGGCTGATTGACTAAATCTCAAAAACTTAATCAGCAGTTTTACACCTATGTACTTATTCTTCCTTGAGTCTTCTGACTGGCAGGGACTGAGGTCAGGGTAACATTTTCCCGTTTTACTTACAGGATACTCAGGCTCAGAGGCTGAGCTTTGCCCAATATCACAAGACTAGAGAGAGGCAGGGCTTCTGCTTCGCAGCCCAGGGCTCTTTCCACCTGAGCTGCCTTCTGAACAAATAAGTAGGGCTCAGAGTCAATAAAAGGAACTCAACTCATGGACCAACAAGCCCTTGGGACTTGGCTGGACTCCTTCTGTCCTCATGTGCTTTTGGGGACCTTGCGCCCCACTTTGTTCATACTAACAGCTTGCCATTTCCTTCACTGTTCTCTCCAAGGAAAGAGGTATACTACCCATCCCAACATTGCCCTTGCCCAGATAAGACAGGCTCCCCTGAACTTTTTCTTAAGTGCTCTAACCATCAACTTGAGAGTCCTGGTAGCCTTCAGATACTTAACTCTACAGCACACCTTTGAGTACTAAGAAAAGGATGGAGGCATTGAGGAAACAATGCTATCTCTCCTACTATCCTCTTTCCCCCAAAACAACCCCAAGGCAGCAATGAGAATCTGATCCCTCCTTGTTCCCTGCTGGAGTTGAACATCACCTGTCTTCCAAATGTTCATGGGAGCTGGGTGCAGAAGAGGTTTGGGGGAAGGGTATCTCCTTCCCTCCTATAAGATGACAAGATAATGATTAACTAACTGCTGATTGCGAGTGTGTCTCCGTCACATACATGCATGACTCTATCTGGCTGCTCCCATGTAATGATTATCAAGCACTGTTTTGGGACGGTTTGTCCACAGTGTCCTAAGCCTTGCTCTCTCTTTGACCATGTTTAGACCTTTTGTGTCAAATAGTCTATCTGGAGCAAGGACTGCTTTCTCTCTCAGAGCTAGGGATAACAGGTCCCTCCAGTCTTTATAGCTTACTGCTTTCCTTTGACAGATGGAATAACTGAGGCCCAGAGAGGGGATGAGATTTACCCAAGGTCATTGCTGATCAGTAGCAGCTCAGGGACTAGAATCTAGGCCTACTGGTGCTCAGACATGATCGTTGGTTTTGCAGCTTCCTTTGACTATGCTGTCACTGTGTGACCTTGTGAGATAAACTTGTTGGGAAGGGAGTGGTCATTAGAGGAGAGCTGGCCAGTTCTCTTTGCCTTGTCATACCTCTGACCTTGGGCAAATCAAGTTGCTTAACTTCTTTGCACCTCTTTTGGGAATGATCCCTCACCCAAACTGTCTAACCTGCCCCAAAGCAGGACAATGGTGAGCAGTCATTTAAATGAGATAAAGCACCTTGAGCTCCAGTCATTGCCTAATAACCCTGATTTATTCAATCTTTCATTTCGCAGACATTGATTGACTGGGAATTATAACAGTAAAAAAGCATGAGTGTGCCATTGGCCCAGCCCTCGAGGAGCTTAGAAGCCATTTGGATAAATAGAACATGCTCACGCATAGCTGCAAAAAAAGGCAGGGTGTGTGATGTTTGCTGGGGGCGTGAGAACAGTGAAAGCCTCCTTGCAGAGGTGACATGGCAGAGATGAGAAGGGAGGCTGCTCTGGTTAGAGAAGAGGGCTTGAGCAGGGTTTGCTCACGGATGATGAGTGGATGAGGGTGGCTGGAATAGATCGGAGGACTTGTGCAAGAGTGGAGCTGTAGGGCTAGAGCTAGGTGATGAGGTGATGCCAGACTAAGGGGCCAAGATTTAAGGCAGCAGGCAGCAGGAAAATGGGAAGGTGTTTGAGCCAGAGATGCAGGTCAGCAACCTGACCAGGACTGGGGCTTAGGTAGAAAGCTCTCTATCTGGTAAGAAACAGACTTGGGGCTTTGTCCTAAAGTTTTTTCCCAAACTTTAAGCATACGATTCCCTCCAACCTTAGAGAGTGATTGAGAGGTCTTTCATTACACTCCAGGAAGCTGCGTTGTGATAGATTCCCCTGGTGATTCTGAGAGAGGTGATCAAGGGACCATATTTTGAGGAACATAGCCCTTGAGCACTTTGGGGGTGGGTGGCAGAAGAGGAGAATAGAAGGAAGTGTCAGAGATTTGTAGACGTAGATTTGGTGACCTTGGTGTTTGGCTGGACGTGGTAGTATATCCAGGGTGGCTGGGAGGAAGTGATGCTGATAACTGGTTCTGGGGCATCAAGCAGAGATGTTGAGGCCAGGCGTTTTGGCTCACACCTGTAATCCTAGCACCCTGGGAGGCTGAGATGGGTGGATTGCCTGAGCTCAGGAGTTCCAGACCAGCCTAAGCCAAAGCAAGACCCCATCTCTAAAAATAGCCAGGCGTTGTGGCGGGCGCCTATAGTCCTAGCTATGCAGGAGGCTGAGGCAAGAGAATCACTTAATCCCAAGAGTTTGAGTTTGCTGTGACCTGTGGTACCATGGCACTCTACAGAAGGCGACAAAGTGAGACTCTGTCTCAAAAAAAAAAGGAAGAGGTATTGACGAGGTTGGTGGGAAAGCAATGGTGTAGAAGGCCCCCTGTGGGGAGGATACTTTTGCCCTGCCCACATTCTGAGAGCAGAGCTGAGACTTGCCAGGCAGCAGTGCCTTTATCTGGGGGAACCTCCAGGCTTCCCTGAGGAAGCCGCGGTGCCTTTATCTCCCTCCTGCTATCTCTGAGGGCAGAGGAGCCGCTCTTCCTGGGTCGTGTTTGTGGGATGCTGTGGTGGTTACTTCTCCCAGTCCCACAGCCTTGACAGAGTCTAGCAGCAGCAGGTAGTGAAGCTGGCAATGTTTCAAGTGTTCAGGGGAGGGGAGTAGCGCGGCTGAGGGAGGCCTCCAGGGAGATAGAAGGCCTGGATTGTTCCCACAGTAACCATCTGCGTGGCCTTGGGGTGGGCAGGGGTGGGGGTCAGGAGGAGGTCAGGGACTGAGCTGCAGGCATCTTAGATGTCAAAAATGTTTTTCAGGCTAGGAACTGGGCAAACTGAAGGAAGCCTCGTAATTCTTATCTTTTGGTGGTCTCCATCCAAAAAAAAAATTCTTAAAAGGAAAGGTAGCTTTTTAAGAAGAGCCGAGATTAAAACACAGTTTATGCAGACCAGTCAACACAGATACACTCCAGGAAAGATGAGGGGACACCTTCCCAATATCACCTCTCCCAGTGACACCCTAGACTCAGAGAGGCCTTTGCAGAGCCTCCAAGGTGCACCTGGGCCTTCGGGGATAGGGCAGTGCCTTCACGATTAGGAGACTCAACTTGATTTTGGATCCTTGGACAGGTGAGGACTGCTGTCCTTATGTGAGGAGGGAGAACATCTGGCTGTGCCAGAGATACCTGGAGGCTGGAAAGAATCCTCTCTTCTTCCTTGAGCCTCAGTTTCTTCATAGCAGCAACCCAAGATGACCTAAGATCCTCTTTTGCTTTGACCTTCTCAAAGTCTAGAAGGGGGCCTGCTTTCTCTTCCCTTTTCCTAGTGGATGTGGGGGTGCCTGAGTCACCCCCCCGAGTTCTGGCCTCTAGGCTGGGTGAGGGGTGACTGGCATATCTCATTCTCATCCTCCTTCACATGCTCTTGCTGCCACCCTGGACAAAGAAATGTAAACAGGAGACGCATGGATGGAGATAAAACTCCAGCCTTCCCCCCTCTACCCACTGCTGGTTTGGGGTTTTTAAGGATTCCGTGAACTGTTTGGTCTTTTCAGTGTACACAGACCTGTCTACATCTGGGGACCAAAGTTCAGAGCATCTGAGCTCAGTGTTGCCTCATCAGACCTCCACATGTCCTCTGATAACGTCATTAATTGACTGATTTATTCATTACTCAACACTTATTTCTTTCAGCAGAATTGGCTGCTGTGTGCATGGGGTAGGGCAGAAGGAGGGGTGAGTTTGACCCCTCTGTTCTTGCCCATGCATGGTGTGGTGGGGACTGAGGTAAGGGAACACATACTCGTGATTCAAGGTAGAGAAGACGGGCCATTGGGGGAGCAACAGAGCACACGCTCTCATATGAAAAGGCCTCCGTGTTCCTGGGGCATTGTGAGAGTGAGTGCCAGAAGCACTTTGTTCACTTTCTTAAGTGGGCCCAAGTGGTCTGTCTGAAAGATCAGAGGTAAGACCAAACCGTCTCTCTGGTCCCTTCCACCTGTGACACTGTCAGCCTCTAGGGTGTGAGGGAGACCTACCGGGCATACCTCTGCCTCCTTAAGAGAGCTCCCTTGTTCCAGCTGCCTTCCAGGGCACTGTTACCCCATTGGAGGAACTTAAGGGAGAGACTCGTCTCCACCACACCTTCTCCTAGGGGTTTCCCTAATGTCCTGTTCGCATCTCTCCGCTCCACTCCTGTCACCTTTGTTCTCTCGGTCTGGGATCTCTGAGTCTGGACACTTGTTCTTGCCTCCCTCTCCTTTCCCTGTCTCCTTCCTTCCTTCTTCTTATCCCTTTCACAAAGCAGCAGGGATGCTGTCGGTCAATGACTTTTATGCTCTGCCAAATGCTTTTATGCTCATGTTTTAATCAGCTTCTTAGCATAACCACAGGAATCAGGAAGACAGGAAATCTTACTTACAGTCATTTTACAGAAGATGAAAAAAGGTCTAAAAGGTTGGCCATCTGTCCAAGCTTCCTCCACAGTAAGAGGGAGGGCGTGATTAGACTCAAACTCAGGGTTCTTGAGGACAAGCACTTGCCCATCTACCATCAGCCCTCCCTCCACCAGCCACCTTTTTTGTCACTGCCTAGCCTTTCTGCAGATGTCCCTAAGGTGGAGGTGTTGGAATGGGAGCTGGCCTGGCTGAAGGAGCATCTGTCCCAGCTGGACTCCCCTGTGGTGTTTTGTCACAACGACCTACTCTGCAAGAATATCATCTATGACAGCACCAAAGGTATAGCTGGTCTGGCCCTGGCCAGGCAGCAGCAGGGTTTGGGCAGTTAGTCAGCTGGTGGCAAGGGCCTTCTCCTTGGTTGGCACCTAGGTAAACACAAGGAGACCTGGGTTTAGATCTTAAGTGAATTTGTTGGAGAAAAGGGGATAAGGAAACAAACTCCCATTTAGAAAAACTTATGCCAAGAAAGAACTAAAATAATGGTTTATGGACAGCTGTCAGCATTAGGGCACTCAAGCCATTCCTCCTGACAACTCTTTGGGCTTCTGAAGACAGCGTGGCTCCCCAAACCTTTAGAGAGAGGCTTCTTGTATTCCTTGTGAGAACATCACCCCAGGGAACACTTTGCTTTCTTTCTGATCCTTAGCCATGTTGAGGACAGATGTGCTTGGATGGGGAGAGCCTGAAGGTCCAGTGTGAGAGAGGGACAGATGGCGGATAGGAGGAGGTAGCTTAGGAGACTGTTGCAGCAGTTGGGTTAGGCTGGGTTGCTGCAGAGGCATTTAGAGGTCTGCAGAAGCTTGACCACACCTTACTTCCAGAGCTCCTGGGCCCACCCTCATTGCCTCTCCTCTACCTCACAGGTCACGTACGATTCATTGACTATGAATACGCCGGCTACAACTACCAAGCTTATGACATTGGCAACCATTTCAATGAGTTCGCAGGTGAGAGAGGCTTTACTACAGTCATGTGTTGTGTAGCAACCTTTCAGTCAAAGACAGATCACACATGCATACATATATATGATTGGTGGACCCTGGGAATATACCCATATTCTTAAGGTACCTTTTCTACCTTTAGATATGCTTAGGTGCGTAAATACTTAACACTGTGTCCCAGTCACCTACAGCATTCAGTATAGTAGCCGCTGCACAGCTTTGTAGGCCTAGAGCAGTAGGCTGCACCATTCAGGTCTGCCTAAGTGAGCACGCTCACACCACGATGAAATTTCCTGGTGACACATTTCTCAGAATGTATCCTTGTCATTAAGCAATGCATGACTGTATTTGGCCTATGTAAAAAGCTTCCTCCTTATATTGGGAGCCATTTGGAGGCGGGGGGACCAAAGGTGGTTCTGTGCTTGAGAGTGGAGGCTAGACAGTGCATTTCCTCCTAAACATTACAACTCAGAAGGGTTAAGGCATAGCCTGCTTTAGGAGAGCTCCATGTCTCACAGGGAAGGCTGGACCCACAAACACAGAGCTGACCTCTGCTAGTCCCTAAGTCAGCTTGATGCAAATTAGGAAAATGTGTCCTCTGTGGGATTCCTGAAGACACTTGGCTGGGCCCAGAATTAGAAAAAAGACCTCTCCCTGGGTAGACACAGCCCCCATCAGCTTGGCCAGCACAGCATGACTTCAGTCTCCACTCCCCTCCTTGTCCAAGCTCCTTTATGCCCAGAACAACCTGCCCGATTGTACGTGAGGGCCCTGCATGCAGATAAGGAGCAGATCAAGCCGTGAGTAACTGTTTGCCTGGTAGCTTGATGAGAATAATCTTAAGTGGAACTATTTAAAAGTATGTACTTTGTGGGCGGCGCCTGTGGCTCAGTGAGTAGGGCCTGGCCCCATATACCAAAGGTGGCGCATTCAAACCCGGCCTCGGCCAAACTGCAAAAACCAAAAAACCACCTTGTGGCAGGTGCCTGTAGTCCCAGCTCCTCAGGAGTCTGAGGCAAGAGAATCGCCAAAGCCCAGGAGTTGGAGGTTGCTGTGAGCTGTGAGATGCCACGGCACTCTACTGAGGGCGATAAAGTGACACTCTGTCTCTACAAAAAAAAAAAAAAAAGTATGCACTTTGTAACTTGATTCCCCAACTTCGGACCCTGCCTTTGGTGCTCACTAGCTGTGTTACCCTTGGGTATGTTACTTGCTATCTCTGTGCCTTTAGAAAATAGAGATGGTAGTGCCTTCTTGATAGTATTGACTAGAGATACATATGTGCGGCATGAACTAAGCTTCATTTTGGTGTTTGCTGCTGTTATTATGCAGGGAAACTTTTCCTGGAGCAGGAATGAAAGAGGAAGGATGGGCTCGGTCCTGTGGCTCAACGGGCTAAGGCGCCAGCCACGTACACCTGAGCTGGCGGGTTCGAATCCAGCCCCGCCTGCCAAACAACAATGATGGCTGCCACCAAAAAATGGCTGGGCGTTGTGGTGGGCGCCTGTGGTCCCAGCTGCTTGGGAGGCGGAGGCAGGAGACTCGCTTGAGCCCGGGAATTGGAGATTGCTGTGAGCTGTGATGCCACGGCACTCTATCCAGGGGGACAGCTTGAGGCTCTGTCTCAAAAAAAAAAAAAAGAAAGAAAGAAAGAGGAAGGATGAAGGCAGGGATTCCTAGGGAAGGCAGTTATTCTATAATGGCATGGTATATACAATAGAACTATTATTCATGTACAGGAAGCATGGCAGGTTTTTCCAGCTTGAGGGCTTGCTTATTAAAAACAATTAGATGGGACTGAAGGAGGCAACTCATGGATAGAACTATACATGGGGGCTGGGGCAACGTCTGCAGACTGACAGTGTGAGGTGCTGAGCCCCTGTGGTTCAAGATAAGTGAGGCATGCCCAGGCCAACTGCAGAGCAACTCACGCAGCCTTAGCCACTCCCCAGCCTGATCGGGCCAATTGCATCCCTTTTGGAACCCCAGCTGAAGCTGACCAGTCCTTCAAGCACTGATGCACTGATTGCACCTGAGCGTATGACTCCCCAGGGCAGCCACCAGCTGCAGCTAGGAACCCGAGGGATAATGGGCCCCAGCTGGGCAGAGTCTCTGAGCTGCAGAGTGTGGTATGGAACAGAGGCTGGTACTGGCTGGGCTTGGCTGCCAGACTCGCTGGCCTTTCCACAGGGGATAATTCTTAAGCATTTTAAGTCCTTCTCACCTACCACACAGAGCAAAGTCCAACTGGAATTTCTCTAAAGGGGCAGACTGCATCCTGCTCCCAAGTTGAGAATGGTGTAGAACAGTGGTTCTCAACCTTCCTAATGCCGTGACCCTTTAATGCAATTGAGAACTGCTGATGTAGAAGAACCTAGCATAGGGGAAGGAAGAGGCGAAAGAGCGTAGGGGCTGAGGAGAGGGACCCCTGAGTTATCAGCAGTGAGGAAGACACAGTAGGAGGCATTGGGAGGTGAGGGTTCCAACCCTGATCATGCCTCTGACTGGCAGAGTGACCTTGGGCACATTTCTTCTCCTCTCTGGACCTTAATTTCTGTACCTACACAAGGATTTTCTTTATCAGCTATACTTGTGGGGCCTCAGGAGACTGAGTGTGTTTCTCTAAGGATATAAGGGAAGCTTAGGAAGGACAAGCAAAGAAGGAGGAAGAGACCCTGGAGAAAGTGGCCCAGTCCTGGTCCTGTCTTCAATAAACCACTCCTTTCTGGACCAGCCCTGAAGCCAAGGTCTCTGCCACCATGCCCAGATGTGGCTGGCAGTACCTGGCTGGCAGCTGGAGGTCTACTAGACAGGCAGGGCTAGAAGGAATCAGAGCCATCTGGTCCACAGGTTCCAAGCCTGGCTGCACATCAGAGTCATCTAGAGAATTAACGGTAATTGAGAGTGCTCTCTGGGTGACGTTTTTAAGTAGGCAGCTTAACATTGGTCCAAGAAACCATATTTAACCTTCCTACATTAAGTCTAGGTCCCTTGTTTGATAATGAAGACAAAGAGGCCAATGCGGTGGCTCACGCCTGTAATCCCAGCATTTTGGGAGGCTGGGGCAGGAGGATCATTTGAGCCTAGGTGTTTGAGACTAGCATGAGCAACATAGTGTGAGACCCCATCTCTACAAAAAAATACAAAAATTAGCCCTGGTGCATGCCTGTAGGCCCAGCTACTGGGAAGACTAGGGCATGAGGCTCACTTGAGCCCAGGGGTTTAAGGTTGCATCACAGCAATCACACCACTGCACTCAAGCTTGGATGACAAAGTAAGAGCCTGTCTTTAAAAAAATGAGTTTGGGGCTCAGCGCCCATAGCTCAAAGGTTAGGGCACTGGCCACATATACCAGAGCTGGCAGGTTTCAACCTGGCCCTGGCCTGCTAAACATCTACAACTACCAAAAAAAAAAAAAAGCTGGGCATTGTGGCAGGCACCTGTAGTCCCAGCTACTTGGGAGGCTGAGGCAAGAGAATCGCTTAAGCCCAAGAGTTTGAGGTGGCTGTGAGCTATGACACCACGAGGGTGACAAAATGAGACTGCCTCAAAAAAAAAAAAAAAAAAGAAAAATGAGTTTGGTAGTATATATTAAATATATCTTTATTTTATTTTATTTTTTTTTTTTTGAGACAGAATCTCACTTTGTGACCTTCTATGGAATGCTGTGGCGTTATAGCTCATAGCAACCTCAAAGGGTTGGGCCCAAGTGATTCTCTTGCCTTAGCTTCCCAAGTAGCTGGGACTATAGGCACCTGCCACTCCACCTGGCTGTTTTTAGAGATGAGGGCTCAGTCTTGCTCAGCCTGGTTTCGATCTCCTGAGCTCTGGCAATCCATCCGCATCGGCCTCCCAGTGCTAGGATTACAGGCATGAGCCACCATGCCAGGCATTATATTAAATATAGAAATGAAGAAAAAGAAGGAGAGACATTTAAAAAACAAACAAGTCTGTGCAAAGAAAGGACTTGCCCAAGGTACTGGAAGCTAGCATGGGGCCTGAAACTAACAGTGCCCACTGAGCGCTTTAAACCAGTGCTTCCTGTGCACCATCACTTTGTACAGGGCATGGGCATAGAGTGGTTCTGGTGTGAGGGGTTCCCGTCACTCCCAGGACAATACCTTGCCCCTCAAGGGGTCTGCCTCTCTGCTTTCCTCAGTCCCTCAGCAGCTGTGTTCTAAGAAGCTGCATTTCCAGGGCCACCTCCTCGGGCACAGACCCACAGGTCAAAGGAGATGGGAGTTTTGAGAGGAAAAGGAAACACCTCCTAAGCCTGAGGAGACCCTAAAGTGGGACCATCGCGTCTCTGAGCAACTTCTGTCTGTTCACCTTCCCATCAGGTGTAAACGAGGTCGATTACTGCCACTACCCGTCGCGGGAGACCCAGCTGCAGTGGCTGCACTACTACCTGCAGGCACAGAAGGGGATGGCCGTGACCCCCAGGGAGGTGGAGAGGCTCTACGTGCAAGTTAACAAGTTTGCCCTGGTGAGTGCTGTCATTGGTAGGGGCCAGGAAGAGAGGAGCCAGGACGGGGGAAATATGACCCCTAGAGGTGAGGCCTGGAAAGCCCTGTGTTGGGCAGCCCCTTCTGCTCCCCCGCCCCATCAGTCTAGGTCCTCTCCCTTCTAGAGAAAGACTTCCAAGAAACATCCCAGCTTCCTATTTTAGCACTTCTCTCCCTTGGTTAAGAAGTTCTTTCAACTGTTTAATCTCAGCCTTTCGTGCTGTAGTTAAACTCATCTTTGCATATATATAATGTCAGGCTCTAATCCTCCTGCAACTACCTCTACTGACTCAGGACTCTGTGGAAGCCTTTCCCATCTTCCCTGCCTTGCTCAAGTCACTGTGCTGTCAGTTCTCAATTCCGGGTGCCACTTACTTCATGTATATGGTTCATGCCAGATCACCACTGGAGTGCGCCCAGGGGATTACTAACTAGTCTTATTAATGTCAGCCGTGCATAAGTGAGAAGATAAGTCAGTTGCCCTGAATTTCACAATACATAATACAGCAAATAAAATCCTGCCTTTGCTTTGGATTGCCTGTTCTAGTTTCCTTGCTGGCACTTCTACATTAGGGTTTTCCTTCCTGGTGTTCCACCGTAAGAACAAGTCTTCCTCTTGCTAAGGTTTTTAGTAATCATTTATTCTTGCTAGTTTATCTATGCCACTTTTAAGTCATGAAAAGGGAAGAAAGTGGAGGGGAGGTACTTTGTAGCCAACCCCTGAGTGAGCAAGTCTCTGGGATGGGGTGGGAGTGCCATGTGGGAAAGTGATTGTGTTGCTAGTGTTTGTTCGGGGGCAGCTGGGAACCACAGCCCCCTGGCTGCTTGAGTCTGAGATGACATGGGCTTGGTGGGCACCTCCGGCAAAAGGGAAAGTGGAATTTAATGTTTAGCAAATGTCCATACTTGAGGGCATCTTTGTTCCCAGATCAAGATTCTTTTTTTTTTTTTTGAGAGAGAGCCTCAAGCTGTCACCCTGGATAGAGTGCCATGGCATCACATCTCACAGCAACCTCCAATTCCTGGGCTTAAGCGAGTCTCCTGCCTCTGCCTCCCAAGTAGCTGAGACTACAGGAGCCCACCAGAACGCCCGGCCATTTTTTTTTTGGTTGCAGCTGTCGTTATTGATCGGCAGGCCCGGGCTGGATTCGAACCCTCCAGCTCAGGTGTACGTGGCTGGCACCTTAGCCTGTTGAGCCACAGGCGCCGAGCCAAGATTCATTTTTTAACCTGAATTAGGTTCTTCCAGTAGAGGAGAGTAAAGGTCAGGGTAGGGGATATACCCACAGACACATGGCCAGGGCACTGCTGCCCATCACACTAATCAACTCCCCGTGCCCTAGTGAGGATGTACCAGCCTCTCCACTGGCCACTAGGTCTACGCTCTGGCTTAGGGAGTCATCTTGTCCTGGATAGCTTGGCCTTGAAGATTCTAGGAGATTCCCCTGGGCAGGAAAGAAGCATGGGTAGAGTGGGAGTGTGGGTCCTGCTTAGGCTGGGGGAACCACCTGAAATTCCTAGAAGCACCGTTCTGCTGACCATGCTCCCTTAGGGTGGGCCAACACCCGGGCCTTGGTAGAACTGACTCTGCTTGCCTTTTTCTGGCAGGAGTGGAGGCCCCAAATACTGTCCAGTGACTTGGCCTCCAGAATTTCCCTAGCCTGTGCTGGGGAGAACCCACCACATCTCTGCCAGTATCCTAGCTCTGTGTCTTCCAGAATGGCTCTATAGGGTTGACATGGGGCAGGGCGGGGGAGAGTTGCTAAACTGACCCTCTCTGGTCTGTTTCCAGGCATCTCACTTTTTCTGGGCTCTCTGGGCCCTCATCCAGAGCAAGTACTCCACCATCGACTTTGATTTCCTCAGGTGAGTGCAGAGGTAAACAGGTAGAGAGGGGGCATGGAGAAAAGGAAGAGCCTTGAACCCAAGGTACAAAGGGGGCGAAGGACAGTCCTTTGGAATGGAAGACCTGGAGTCTATTCCTCTGTTCTGTTGACTCATCCCCATTCCACTGCCCCTGGGGGTGCTGAGGAATACCACTCTGAAAATAGAAGTGCCATGCCCTCCTTTGTGCTAGTTCCCTGAAGTGTCTCCTGCTACTCCACTGCCCTGCCTGCTGCCAGCACACCTGTCTGCAGTGCTTGGTGATGGAGGGAATCATTGAAATCAGTCTGAAAGATCATGGAGATCTTTTATAGTGGAGAAGACAGAATTCCAGAGCAGAAGTGACATATGAGGTCACTTGGGCGGCTTTGTGTTTGCTGTGCTGCCTCCCTACATGGATGTCAGGTCCAGCTTCCCCTTTGGTGGCTCCCAGTGCTATATAGGCACAGTACCTAGATCAGTGGTTCTCGACCTTCCTAATGCTGTGACCCTTTAATACAGTCCCTCATGTTGTGGTGACCCCCAACCATAACATTATTTTCATTGTTACTTCATAACTGTAATTTTGCTACTGTTATGAATCGTAATGTAAATATCTGATATGCAGGATGTATTTAGGTGACCCCTGAGGAAGGGTCATTCCACCCCCAAAGGGGTCACGACCCACAGGTTGAGAACCTCTGATAGATGGTATTTGAGGGGGGTCCCTGTCATGGAGGTACATATGCCCCTAAGGGCCAGGAATCATTTCTTCCTCCATTCTGGTCCAGACCCTTGCTCTTCTCCCCACCCTCCCTTAGCTTAAAGGGAATCATGACCCCAGCTTCAAAGTGTTCACAACCATTAGGAAAATGAAATCAAAAGCACAACAAGATACCAGACAGCGCCATATCCATTAGGATGAGCTATCAGAGAAACCAGAAAATAACAAATATAGGCAAGGATATGAAGCAATTGGAACCTTTGTGCACTGTTGGTGGGAATGTAAAATGGTGAGCTACTATGGTGTCTCCTCAAAAAACTAAAGATAGAATTACCATATGATCCAGTGATCCCACTTCTGGGTATATAGACAAAAGAGTGGAAAGCAGGGTCTCAAAGAAATTTGTATATAGCAACATTACTTACAGTAGCCAAAAGGTGGAAACAACCCAAGTGTCATTCAGCAGATGAATGGATAAATAAAATGTGGTCCATACATACAATGGAATATCACTCAGTTTTAACAAGGAAATCTTACCACATGCTACAACACGCACCAACGTTGAGGACGTTATGCTAAATGAAATCAGCCAGTCACAAAAAGATAAAATACTGGCCAAGCCCCATCTTTCTCCTGGAGCCCTACTCAGGGACCTCTCTCTGGCCCAACATGGAAAAAAAGAAGACAGGCTGGGCGCAGTGGCTCCCGCCTGTAATCCTAGCACTCTGGGAGGCCGAGGAGGGTGGATTGCCTGAGCTCACGGGTTCGAGACCAGCCTGAGCCAGAGCAAGACTCCGTCTCTAAAAAATAGCCGGGCATTGTGGTGGGCATGTAGTCCCAGCTACTTGGGAGGCTGAGGCAAGAGAATCACTTGAGCCCAAGAGTTTGAGGTTGCTGTGAGCTGTGACGCCACAATATTCTACCGAGGGTGACAAAGTGAGACTCATCCTATGTGAGTCCACTTATGAGAGAATCAAATTCATAAGAAACAAGGCAGAATGGTGGTTGCCAGGGGCTGGGGAGCACAGATGGGGAGTGTTATTTGGTGAGTATAGTTTTGCTTTTGCCCAGTTAAAAAGCTGAAGAGATTTATTACACAATAATATGAATCTACTTAGCACTTCAAAGCTGTCAAAACAAAACTCCAAACATGCAGAAGCGTTACTCCCATCTATCTGAGAAGAAAAAAGGAAGAACAGACAAAAAACCTGGGCTGGGGTTGACCTGCCCAGACCTAGATGGCTTCAAGCTGCTTTCCTCACAAATGTGAGTATCCTCACAGGGCCCACCGGCCGCCCTCCCCACACTCAGCTTCTGCCTTCTGACAGGTATGCAGTGATCCGATTCAACCAGTACTTCAAGGTGAAACCGGAAGTGTCAGCCTTGGAGATGCCAAAGTGACCAGCCGCCCCACCCTCCCCTACCCATCTGTCTGACCAGACCTGTTCTCCAGGGCTCAGTTCAGCTCTGGGGTCTACACCCTTGGACAAGGTGGGAGAAGGGGAAGGTTGGCTGTCCAGGGAGAAGGCTCTATCCCTGCCATCAGCCCCCAGTGGTTGCCACCGAAGACCTCATTCTCCTATTTGGAGGGGCTGATAGGACCCATCTCTAGGGGTCCCCTTCACCTCGCCAGGCTTGGGAGGAAGTGCCTGCAGACAGCCAGGGCCTAGACCATAACTGCCCTTGGGAAGCACACCATTCCCAGCCCAGGCCCTGCTGGAATTTGGGCTGCCTTAGATGTGTCATTTAACCCTTCCTGGCCTGGGGAAGCGGGGGAAGGGGGGAGGGCTTCTTTCTACCTCCAGTGCCCCAACGGGCTGCCCGTCTCCCTCTACATGCCCCGTGTGGGAGGTGCTGAGCCCCAAACCAGCATCATACCAACTCTGACACATGGATGTACATATCTTGCTGGGGCGTGGGGGGCTCTACAATTCGGTGAGACACCTCCCCCAGCAGTCGCCTCACCTGAGACCCCTCACCTTCTCTAAACCAGATCCAATCAAATAACTCCTTCTCAAACCTCAGTCTGAGGACACATGCTCCCCCCCAGTGCCCCTCCTGCTCCTGTACTTCTGTTCTGTCCCTCTGCAGCCTGCCAGGGGGAAGGAGAGGGATGATTTTAGCCCTGGGCCCAAGAAGGGACACAGCCAAGGGTGGGGTGGCCAGAATCAGAGCCAGCAGCCTCCTGCCTTGTTCCCTCCCCTGCCCTCCAGGCACTCCTTCCCAAGGATGTTTCTCCATCTCCATCTCTGTCTTGAAGTTGACCGAGGTCTTCCCACCTGGGAATGACCAGTGGGCATCGAGGGGCAGAGGGGGCCAGGGGCCTCCTCTAGGGCCCAGCACATGAAAGCCTGGTAGGATCGAGTCAGAAAGGTGCTGACCGTTGCTCTGCTACTTGACAGCCTCCACCTCCTTTCTGCCCTCAAGCTCCTCTGGCCCATAAAGTGATTCACTTGTAAATTATCATGGTTTTCTGCATTAAAATGCTCAATTCTGGACTTCTCTGTGTCTGTCCAGTGACAGTAGTAAGGATTTGTGTCCTCAGTGCAGGACCAAGGAGCACGGCAGCCCCTCTTCTCTGCCGTCCCTTTGGACTTGATGCTGAAGTTGAGGTAGCAGCTCTGAAGGCTCCAGGCGGTGCAGACCTGGGCAGGGCTGGTGTTTCACAGCTTCTCTGCTTTTGGTGGTGTTGCTGAAATCAGTTGAACCTGGGAGAGTGCTGCTGAGAGGGAACTAGGCTGTGGCTAACCAAAGTGATGAAGCAGTGAAACCCAGAATGGCGGGACTCAGGACATCTCCCTCAGTCATTTCTGGGTCCCAGCATTGGGGCTGACAGCAAGGAAGAGTGATTTCTGGAACCAATCTGTTATCTTCATAGAAGACCACAGGGAGGAAAGGGCAGAAACGCTGAAGGTGAGAAGGGGGTGCCCCTCCCAGCCTAGTTGCTACAAATGTAGCAACTTTCAGGGTGGGACACCAGGGTAGCAGCTGCTTGCTTCCAGTGCCCCCAAAATGTGCTCAGTACCCTTCGGGGCAGTGCTGGCAATAGCAGCCACCACCTGCCAGGTGGACTCTGGTTGTTTGGCTTTTGCCTGCATAAGTACCAGGATGCCATGGCAACTGCTGGAGCTGGCACTGGCAGCTGGGACCTATCAAGGTCACAGTGATCCAGCATGGCTAGATCCTCCAGGGGCAACAGCCTAGGAGGGTTGCTAATCAAGGACATGGGAAAAGAGGTGCCCATATAGGGATGGTGTCAGAGCTGGGCAGGCAGGGCACCTGGGGGTCACCGTGGGGTCAGGTGGCCAGACATGACCTGTCTGCAGACTAAACAGCAGTGCCCACCCTTCTGTTCCTCTCAGAGCCAGCTCTGAAACTGAAGGCAGCATTAACACTGAAGTGAGCTTTTTCTCTAGCTTCCAGGTAGTGTTGGAAGCAGGTGTAGCAGCATTGACCAGGGAATGGCTGGAATAGTGGCCCCTGGGTATCATCCCGTGCCTCTAAGGCCCCGGCCACAATTCTGCAGTCCTACCCTGCAGACACCTTTGAGTAAGTATTCTCATTCCTCCAGGGGAATGATTAGGTAGGGGGCACACACCCCCAAAGCCTGGGCATTCTCCCATCTCTCCTTTCCCAGTGTCCCTAGACTAACCAGAACCCCGACCTCCTGGCTAAGCACCAGGCCACTCGAGTGTGACCTAGGCTCCACCTCCTCCAGCCTCTTCCTAGACCCTTGGCAGAAGCTCCAGGCAAAAGATGGGCTCTGACCTTCCATCTCTGCAGGAGAGGCATGGAGGGGGCAGAGAACAACTTGTGGCCCAGCCTTCCTGGTAATGAGGAGGACACTATGTTCCTGGCCTCTGCAACCCACCTGACCCATCCGCCCTCTAGTGGGACGGGGCTATCCAGCCAACCTAAGTGGAGGACACAGGGCCAATACCTGTCTCAGCCAATCCCTATCTCAGGCAGGACAAGAGTCCCTGGCATGGGACATGGGCAGTACTAGCCTTAGGCCCCCACCTCCACCCAAGGCCACAGGGGAACTCCAGATTGGCCTGGGGCGGGTGGGGTGCTGGGTGGGTGAGCCAAGCAGGGAGTCTGAGCACACTGGCCAGGACTTGGTTTGGAAGAATGAGCAGGAGTGGCGGTGGAGGAGAGGGACAGTGGGAGATGACTGCCATGGCAGGGGCCATCACACCAGCCAGGCCCCTCCTTTCACTGCCACCTGCATCTAAGGAGAGGGGCCTGCAGCTTTGAGGGCCAAGGCTGGGGAAAACCAGCAGGCGAGCAGCTGGACGTGCCCCAGATCAAATGACTGGGCCCCCAATTCTTGGGGAGTCTTTGTTTCCACACTCTTCCAAGTCTGTGGCCCTGAAATCAATTGTACCCACCTTCCCCAATCTAGGAATCCCTCAGCCAGCATTCCAGAGCCTCCAAGTACTTCCTGGGTTAGGACATTGACTACATTTTTGAACATCTTTGTTGAAGAGTTCTTACTGACTTTCATTTGCAAGTCCAAGTTCCACCTCATGAGCTATATAAATTACCCTTGCCCACCTAGCAGCTTTGAAGAAATGATCACATCCTTTCTCCCCTCTATCCCCTCTTTTCCTACTCTCTCCCCTCTTTTCTGGACTAAACATGACTGCCCTTTTGACCACTCATCTCAGGATGTGTCTGCCAGGATGCTGCCAGTCCTCCATTGTGACAACGGCCTTACTAGGAAGGGGGTAGGCCTGTGTGGGGTACCCTGGGACCATCACCTGCCTTGTTGTGAATACAGCCTCTATTAATCCTGCCCCAGTCTAACTCTTTCGAGAGAAATGCCATTCAGCTCTGCTGTCCCCATTCCATACTGATGGGATTAATTTTTAACCATAGGAGCTATCTTTTTATAGAGCCTGGTTAATATGCATTTTGTGAATTTCAGGCCTGTTTTTCCTAGTGCAATAACTCAGTCTTTGAAATTCTCACCCAAAGCATAAGGTCACAGAGCCCTGAAGCGCATTAGACACCCTGCTTTATTAAAGAGGGGGGAGCTCATAAATGGGCTTCAGCATATCCAAGCATCCCCTTTTCTGGGACTAGGGCCCAAGCTTTCATTGGTATCTCAAAGGGCTCCTTTTCTGAAAGAGGATAAGAACCAGGATAAGGTTTAATCCCTTTGTTCTCAGAGAGGACAATGAGGCCTCTAAAGGGGACCTGATCCTTCTCGCTAAACCATGTGGATAGTACGGGGAGAACCTGAACCTGACTCCTACTGCAGTGCTCTCACCATGGTCTTGTTTTTGAGGACCTGATGGGCTCACCTGCTTAAGGCAGGGGCATTCGGTGTGGGCTCTGTGGGTGGTGCATGTCGTTCATCACCTTGGGCCTCTTTGCCTAAGCCAGTTCCTTCCCGCTGCATACCTGAAGCGCCCACAAGTGGCCACCAGGGGGCAGTGGTGCCTAGGCTTCAGGCATACTTAGGACTCCAGGACTCAGGCCAGCTTCCCTCCTCCCCTGCACAAGGGCCAGATTCTGAAATGATCTGTCTTTATTATGCCATCAGAAAACAAAAAATCCCGCGAGTGTAAACAGGAGAAATGTGCTGGTTAAGTTATTCATTATCTTATTATTAACAAAATAAAGCACTATCTATGTTTACAGTCATAAAAAAGAAACAGCCTGGAAAGAAATGGGGGCTTTGGGAAAGGGGAGGAGAGGGGAAAAGATGGGGAGCAGGCAGACTCCATATCTGGCGCTGTGGGATTTGGGGTTCCCTTCCCAGCCTGATCTGAGAGCTGTTCCAGATTTCTGGAGTTTGATGACGATAGGATTTGATTTCCTTAAGGAAATAACTTGTGAATCTGAGACCCAAACCCTAGTGTAGAGTTGGGGGAGGGGAGGGCAGGTGGAAGAGGGGCAGGGTCAGGCTAAGAGTGTAGCAACCCCTTCCAAGAATGGGGAGCTCCCCCATGTTCATGAGGGTGAGCTGGAGACCAGCTCCCATGGGGAAGCTCCTTCTCTAGGGCCCCTGCCACTAGAAGGGAGGGGGCATCATCAATTCCCCTCACTCCTGCAACCAGGTCAGGGTAAGGGACAGGGCTGGGCCACCAGGACAAAGCCCCTTGGAGGCTGAGGCACATTCCTGTGCTGCTCAGACCTAAAAGTGGCTCCGTGGGAACCGACCAGTAGAGTCAAGGAGGGAGTGGGGGGCAGGGAGTGAACAGGCGGGCAGGAGGCGGTCAGGAAGGCTGGTGGGCCCCAGGCAGACCAAGAGGCTGAAAGGACCCAGAGGGCATGTGGGGGCAGGGATAGAGAGACAAAGAGGGGCCTTGCAGAAAGACAAGGAAGACAGAGAATTGCACACAAGGACACAGAACCTGAGACACCCAGACTGACAAAGAGGTAGCAATTTGGGAAAAAAGAGAAGCACAGATAGAGGCCTCCAGAGAAATGAGAGTGGCATCAAGAGACACACCCACAGGAACTCAGCAACAGTGCCTGGCACATCAAGGGCACTCAATAAATATCTTGTGCAATGAACAAACAGATGAAAACATACACACACACACACACACACACAGAGGGCAGCCAGAGGCACAGTGGGCTTGGCAGAGATAAAGACAGTGAGAGGCAGCCAGACCCTTCTGCACAAAGCAATCCTGGTGACAGAGGAGTGATTTGGGGGGTATGTGGGAGGGGGTGGTGGTCCCACAGTGGCTGGTCCAATCAGGACAGGAATGGAAACAAAGCACGTGACCCCAGGGGGACAGGTCTATAGCTGCCACATCCCCATGGGTAGACCTGCAGGGAGGGCCATCCAGTGTCCCCTGGCTGTTAGCCCCAAGGGCCAAAGAGCTTGGCCAGCTCAGCCCATCACCAATGTGGGCCCTGCCCACCAGGTGACATTAGGTATGTCCAAGGGTGTGGTGGGGAGGGGGACTCTCCCCTCATGAACATATCTACAAGTGCACAGCTTTGCTCATCCTCAGGGCACACCCAAGTCCAAGTACCAACAGAGTCCAGGTCAGCTGGCTGTGCCCATGGGGTGGAGGTGGGATCTCTCCCCAGAAGGGGCCAGGCCGCACTGCAGGATCAGTCTGTGAGCACTACCAACTCCCCATCACTCTTCTCCTCGACCTCTGAGTCCTCGTCCTCACTGTACCGGTACATCTCTCCATCGGCCACTGAGTGCCTGTCATCTGTGCCTTCACCTTCCTCCCTGAGGCTGCAGGTGTTGACAATAACAGGCATGTTGGGGTCCAGGCTCCGGGGGACATAGTGCTCCACCAGCGGCTGTGCCAGGGGCATGCCCGCCGCCCGAGGGTACAGGACGTCCGAGGGGCTCATCTGCACCTGGCCAGCCTGGGGGCTAGGGGCAGAGAAGAAGCGTGGTTATACCAGCATCCCCATTCCAACCCCAAGCCCAGCTCCCCACAGGCCTCCTCAGAGCATGCAGGCCCACCCCACACCTTCTTGGCACTGTGACTCAAACTGCCCCATTCTGTTTTCTGATGGCCAAATTCAGTATCACCTACAGCCCTGCAGATGGCCCTGCAGACCCAGGGCTGTGGGTGTGTTCAACAGATAATATTCTTAGAGGATGGGGAATGAATCCAAATTTTTGAAATGTGTATTTTTAACACCCTGACGGGTTTCCTGTTTAAAGGAATCCACTGGGATGCGAGCTTTGTTCAAGTTGGGAGAGTACTTTGATTTTTAGTACCTCTGGGTTTGTACAGCGTTCATCAGAGAAATAGGATCTGTGGGCACATTTATTTCTCCAGGCACATGTGGCCTCCACAGGTACTTATAATCACACGCCTACAACCCCAGACACCAGGTGCTCAGTGCAGGCGCGCACACAGCCACACACAGTCGCCCCTGGCTGTGGTCACATGCAAAGGCCAGCCACACACTGACACCGCCACTCGCAAGAGTTACACAGGCACAGATGGTCTCTCAGCCGCCTGGTGGGTGAGGGGCACTGCTCACGGGATGGCATAGCTCTGGCGGGCATCCTGGCGCCGGGTCCTCATCAGGGCCTTGTACTCGCCCACACGCAGCCGCTTGCCCTCCACTATGCAGGTACGCTTGGGCCGCGGCTTGTACTTGTAGTCGGGATACTTCTCCAAGTGTTGCCGGCTCAGCCTTGCCTGTTCCTCATAGTAGGGCTGCTTTTCCTGGTTGGTCATGGATTTCCAGCGGGAGCCTGGCCCAGCCCCCGGGGCAGGCAGTCAGGGCTGGGCTCTGCTGACCACCCCAGCCCCCTGAAGACCCTGGAGGCCCCTAGGAGAGTATGTTCCCTAGGTAGGTCCACAAGATAATACATGTGCAAGCACTTAGCGAGCTCCTGCCCCATGTGGGTGCACCATGAATGTTGAGCAAAGGAATGAATCAAGTTGACCATGTATAAAGATATCCAATTTCAGCTTAAGACTCAGCATCCACCCACATCCCAAATGATCAGGCAACTTCTGGGAGGCCTCTGGTCTGCCTGATTTGATAAACAAAAAGAACAGCCACCCAGGCCTTTAAAAATCCAGATAGGCTCTGTGCTGAGAACAAAATTCCTGGTGTTTTGGTTGACAAAAGACCTGCACAGAAACCAGAGGAACCTCTGTTTTGAAAACAATTGTCCCCTTCTAGCACCATCTTCCCTGTCCCACACCCCTTCTTGGCCTCCAATCAGAACATATAATTGACATTGACATAAGCTATGATGACACTACAGTACTCTACCCAGAGCGACAGAGTGGAGACTATCTAAAAATAAAAACCCTTTCTACTGATAGCCCAAGAACACCAGTCTCCTATTGTCTGCCAGACCTAGCTCCAAGGATCTGGGCAAACAGTGGAACAAGTTAGGTGTAGATCAGGAGGGCTAAAGAATGTCACACACACATGTATACATGCTCCTGAGTTCTTGAGGGCAGGTGCTACCAGAAGAACCCTGCAATGGTACAAGACCACAAGACCCAGCTCCCCCACATCCTCTCTGACTCCTGCACCCCTATCAGATTCTACTAGAATCCAACATGGTATAAAATACCCCCAACCAAGCCCCAAGCAGACCCAGCTGGCTTCTGCCCCCAGTTCCTGCTGGGCTATGGCCCTGGATACCCTAGAGCCCTGGGAGAACCCACCCACCGGTCCTTACCAAGGATCTTGCTGATGCTGGAGTTGTGCATATCAGGGAAGGCTTGGAGGATCTTCCTCCGCTCGTCCTTGGCCCACACCATGAAGGCGTTCATGGGCCTCTTGATGTGGCTGCTGTTCCGTGACTCTGGGAAGTGGCGGGAGCCTGGGAGGCAGGGATGGTGTCAGCCTGGGCAGCCTGCCTGGACTAGAGTCCTCCAGGGCCAGCAGAGATATCCTGCACTTGGCCACTAGAAGGCGCGAAGGAAGCTCCCACAGCAAGCTATCCCCAGAGGCCCAGCCAGGGACCAGGAGACAGACACTGGGACAGTCACATAGGAAACCAGGGTCTCCCAAGAGAGCGGAGACCCAGTAGTCACAGATGTGGGAGACAGAACCAACACAGATACAGGACAGTGGGGGTACACACACCTGCAGAGGACCCAACAAACCATGGGGAAGACGGGGTCAGAGAGAGACACAACCTGAGCCTCCCTGGCCCCGCGGGACGCAGAGATGGGCCATCCCATTGTCCTGCCCAATAGCCCAGTGCCCAGAGCCCTCACCGTCCATATCACAGCTCAGCATGGCTTCCTCCAGTGGGTGCACGCAGCTCTCCTCCAGCCGCTCCTTGGCTGGGGACGAGTCCAGGTTGATGAGGTCCTAGGATTGATGGGGACATCAGCCCCTGCTGTGTCAAACCCTTTCCTCACCTCCCTTTGGTGGCCTCAGACTGTCTTCCAACCTTGGCCATTATGTGCTCGCCCCTGGGGTGCAGGGGAATAGGGGCCCATACCTTACGGAAGGGGACATTAGGGGAGCCTTCCAAGGCCCCGCTGTGGCTGTGCAGCAGCTGTCGAGCATCCTGAATGGCTTTGGTAACAGGATCCCCTTCACCAAGGAAGCCTATGGAAGAGGGCAGAGGAAGAGGAGAGAGTCATCTGGGTTAGCGTTCCCTCTGGCCCTTCTTGGCTGCACTGCACACCCAAAAAGATGCCGTTTACACTGGCTGCTGTGCAGTGACAATATTCTAAAACTGAAAATAGCAGTTCCAGCCCTGGAAGTGTGTAACTTAGTAGCATGAATTCCTGACGCTGGAGTGCCCAGACAGACATGTGGGGCAGAGCAGGTCATGTGGTAAAACCTGGAATTCAGGGGAAAGGACATGCCCACAGTCATATCCTCCTTGGCCCACCCCTAAGAGGGCTGGTGGACAGGTACAGGCGGCAGAAAGCTTACCCAGAGGCAGGCTGGGGGGGCTGGACTGTAGGTCCCGCGTGGGGGCCCCGTGGCTTGGGGGGCGGGGGCCACAGCTGCTCATCTTTAGGCTGGGGGAGTTGGAGGTGTTGGGCAGCTCTGAAGCCTTGGGCTTGGCTGTCAGGTTCAAGGGCTGGGAGGGCTCCTGAGGGAGGACCCAGAAGATCAAAGGTAAGAGATATCCAAGGAGGCCTCCACAGAGGGACAGAGGGAAGTGAGACCAGTATACCCAGAACAGAGAAGAGAGAAGAGTGACAGCAGGCTCAGCGCCTGTAACTCAGTGGTTAGGGCGCCAGCCACAAGCACTGAGGCTGGTGGGTTCAAACCCGGCCAGGCCCTGCTAAACAATGACAACAATAACAACAACAAACAGCCCGAAGTCATAGCAGGAGCCTGTAGTCCCAGCTACCAGGAGGCTGAGGCAAGAGAATCGCTTAAGCCCAAGAGTTTGAGACTGCTATGAGCTGTGACGCCACAGCACTCTACTGAGGGTGACAAGGTGAGACTGTCTCCCAAAAAAAGAAAAAAAGGAGAGTGATGACAGCAAAAGTAGAGACAGAAGGGGCAGGTAAACAAGAACAAAGACTCTGGGGTCACCATTCTACACCCCACAGTCCCCAGATAGGGCAGCCAGCCATCATGAGCTAGGGAGGGAGCCCCAGGCCGGAGCAGAGAGCAGTACCTGCAAGGGGTGGTGGGCGGCCATGGCCCCAGGCCTCTTCACCACTGGGGCAGGTGGGCTGTGCAGCAGCTGCAGCGGGTACTCCACTATGGAAAAGGCGCAGGGAGAAAAGTCCTGGATGAGCACAGAACAGCAGACACCTTGCTTGACGGGCCCTGCACCACAAGGTGGGCAAAGGCTCAAAGCTGGCTCTCCTCTGACTGCTCTGCCACACACACTCATGTCTTCACCCTGCTCCTGCCCCCCCAACCCAGACTCCAGAGCACCACCCAGTGGTGCAATGAGATAGGGCGTGCCATCTGCTCATTCAGTGGATACTTATATTTTGTACCTACTGAATACAGGATACAAAAGCAGCCGCCTGTTGTGTGGCGGGTCTCCTGTGCATTATCTCGCATTAAGAAACAGCAGGCTCAATACTTCACCATCCCACTTTATAGATAAAAGAACAGAGACCTTATAAGTCAAGTGGCAATGCTTGGATTTGAACCCAGGTCCTTGAGACTTCACAGCCCACTGATAGAGCACTCTGTCTTCTACCTACCCTACCTCACTCCTCCTCCACCAGGCCCAACATCAAGGAGTTGACAATTTAGGTGGAGAAGAAGGCATGTGTACAAACCATAAAGCGCATAACAGGTGGTGAGAAGGGGCCGCACAGGTAGCGTGCCAGAGAACTTTGTTCCTGCTTGTGACTAAGCAGGCTCCCTGGGGCAGTCGAGATGTGCACTAGTGCCTGCAGGACAGGCAGGATTCAGACAGGGGGAGACGGGGTGGCAAGATGTGTAAGAGTGAGATCAGGGAATGAGGAAGGCACATGGGCCAGGTCAGCTCCATGGCCTGCAAAGGCCCAGCTCAGAAGTATGGACATTGTGTCATGGGCAACAGGGGCCATCTAAGGCAGGTGAGCTGGGGAGGGCAATATTCACAGCCTTAGGAAGGGGTCTTGCTTGCTTGGATTCTGGAGCAAACAGTAGGAGGCAGCCAGGCCAGTACTGGTCTTTCCTGGCTTAATTTCTCCCGCACCTGTCTGGAAAACCCTTGCGGCCCCTTCCCAGACCAGGTCTGCCCCCTGCCTCCTGGGATGTGCACCATATTCACAGGGAGTTGCAATGGTTTGGTGCCATTGCCCTGGCCTCCAATTCAGCCCTCCCCTTTCCTAATCCATCCTGCTAACTGGAAACTTCCATCCACACTGGGCCTATCTCAGTCCACTCGGGTTGCTACAACAGAGACCCATAAACCAGGCAGCTTATGAACAGTTCTAGGTGCGGGGATCCGCCTTAAGATGAAGCATACCTTTGCATCTTTCCCATATCTAACTTAGATGAGACTTTGGACTTTAAACTTTGAGTTGATGCTGGAACAAGCTAAGACTTTTGGTGCTACTGCGATGGCATGAATGCACTTTTCATGTGAGAAGAACATGAATTTCGGGGGGCCAAGGCAGAATGCCATGGCCTAAACTTTGCCTCCCCCAAAATTCATATGTCAAATTCCCAATGTGATAGTATTAGGAGGTGGGGCTTTTGAGAAGTGATTAGGTCATGAGGGTGAATGGGATTAGAGGCCTGAGGGTGCCCTTTCCACCACGTGAGGACACAGCCAGAAGTGCCCACTGTAAACTAGAAAGCAGGCCCTCGCCAGACACTGAATGTGCTGGTGCCTTCACCTTGGACTTCCCAGCCTTCACGCCTGTAAAGTTTATGGTACTTTGTTATAGCAGCCTGAACTAAAAGTCAATCAGGGCCTGACTTTTTCAGTCGTCTGTGTTTCCAATCTGCTGCCTTGTAGAACCTGGTACAAAGCAAACAGGACCAGAGATGTGGTGGTGCTGACCAGTGAACATGTGCTAAAGGCCCTCAGAGCACGTGCACCCGAGGGTCTTTCCTTCATTCCCTTGGTCACTTGTGGAACAGGGAGGGTGGACCAGGAGTTGATTTTTAAATTTCCTGGGGAAATTATAGCAGCATCTCTGCCCTGTCCCCATAATTCCATCTCCATCCCCACTGTTATTGCCCTAGTGCAGGTATCACCCCCTATCACTAGAATTATCTAAACAGCCCCCCCCACACACTGACTCTGCCTCTGGTTGGTCTCTTCCACTCCCTCCTCCCACAGCTAGGAGGCAACACAACCGCTACTCGAACATCCCAGTGCCCTAAGATAAGCCCCAGGCTCCACGCGCCATCTCAACAGCCCTGCCCAGCCACCTCCTGCGCCCTGGAATGTGCTCCCCTCAACTCTTTTAACTCCCCTGGAAGCTTCCCGCCTCAGAATCCAGGGCCTCTACTCTCAGTTTCCAACTCCCCCCTCACCTGTCCTCCCCATTCTCTCGGGACCCACCTCCTCAAGAAGCCTTCCCAACTGGGATCCAGTCTGTAATCCCAGCACTTTGGGAAGTGGAAGTGGGCAGATTGCTTCAGCTCAGGAGTTTGAGAGCAGCCTGAGCAAAAGCAAGACCCCATCTCTACTAAAAATAGGAATAGCCAGGTGTTATAGCAGGTGTCTGTAGTCTCAGATACTGGGGAGGCTGAGGCAGCAGGAGCCCAAGAATTTGAGGTTGCTATGAGCTATGATGCCACAGTACTCTGCCCAGGGCAACAGAGTAAGACTGTCTCAAAAAAAAAAAAAAAGAAAGAAGTAGAAAAAGAAGTCTTCCCAGATTCAAGTATTGGTATTCTTCTTTTTCCCCTACCTAGACTACAAATTGTGTGAGTAGCAAGTTCTTTTTTTTTTTTTTTGCAGTTTTTGGCCGGGGCTGGGTTTGAACCTGCCACCTTGGGCATATGGGGCCAGCGCCCTACTCCTTTGAGCCACAGGCGCCGCCCCAAGTTCATGTTTTATCAGCCCCATGGCTCCCCCAACAACTGCACGGTGTCCGACATATGGTTGGTTGATCTATTTGTTGAATTTCAGTGATGGGGTAGAAGGCAGGAGTGACATGGTCTGGCCAGGGACAAGAGTATGATGGCAGCTGTTAAAATTTGGGAGATGTATAAGCCTCCGTTAATATTCAAGATCAAATAAGTGTACTAGAATGAGGGGGTGGGAGGGGGCGCCTAGATCTGGATTGCCACATCATCTTACATGTGAAAAGCACTGTATGTTTTTCAATGTGCTATTTCTTTCCATTCTCTCAGTGAAGTTCAGAAAGAAGGGATTATTCTTCCACTGGACAGATTTGAAACTAGGCCCAGAAAGGTCACATAGCAAATTAATGGAGATAGTAGCTGCAGGCTCATTCAGGATAGGCCAGTCTCTGTGGTGGAACTGTCCTTCCCACACTCACCTGGTTTGCAGGGGATGGGCTGGATGGGCAAGGCCAGCTGGGAGTCAGGGGTGACAGGCAGAGGTTGGTGGCTTGGAGGGAAGGCTGGGATCATGACATAAGGCATGTTGACCTGCTGAAGGCAAAGACACCTTGTGTGAGTGTGACCACCTAGCTAGATGTGGTCATCCTAGTCTTCGAAGGATTCATCTGACCCCAAGCCAACTCTGTACGCCCCTGTCCATCTGGCCTTAAGTCATGGCTGGGAAGGGGAAAGATATTCTGAGTTCCTCCCTTAAAACAAGGAAAGAAGACCGTGTGGGGGCTAGAACAGAAGTAAGGACACCCCCCACCCCCCAGATCAGGCCTGAATGAATCTCCTCTGGGGAGCTTTAGCTTGGTCCATATCCCCTGTCCCCTCCCTGTCCCCAGCACCTCCCCATATTGGCGTCTGCCTCCTCCACCACCTTCTCTACACCTCCCTCCCTGGTCTCCCCTCTTTACCTGTATCTGCTGCTGAAGAAGGTTGATCTTATGCTGCTGCTGAATTAGCTGTTGCTGTTGCTTGGCAATCTGGTAGAGGGACAGAGTGAGCAAGGGTGTCGTGGATGTGAGCCCCACAAAGCTCTAACCACACCCCTGCCTTCCACACAGGAGCGAATCATGGAGGGCAGTGGGTGGGGAAAGCAGAATAGGCAACCCTCAGAACTGCCTTTCCTTTTGTGGGGAGCTCACTCCTCTCTCAAGGACAAAGATGGAGGCTGGGCAGGATGCAGTCAGCTACTCTTCCGACAGAGACTCTTTCCGCTCTATCCACCCAAGGGCTTACGAATCAGCCTGAGGCAGGAAACCTAAAGCACCTGCCCCCAGGCCTCTGCCTTACTGGCTAGGTGGTAGGCCTACCCTCCACGCATTCCTTTCTAGGCCTTGCCAGACACCCCTTCAACCCCCTAAAAGAAAACCTAATAGCTAGCCGGCCTACCTGCTCCTGCTGCTGCCGGGCCAGCTCCATCTGCTGCTGTTGCTTCTCAAAGAGCATGGCAGCCATGTTCTTCTGCTCTGAGTGGGCGGTCAGGAGCTGGTCCCGCAGGGTGGATAGCTGGTGGATCATGACCAGTAGCTGGAGCTCCTTCTCTGCCAGGCTCTCTTGAGTCCCTGTCCACAGTAAAACAGTCACTACTGAGATGCATTTAGTTTATCTGCCTATGCATCTACCCATCCATCCACCCAACATTTATTGAGCAATTGCTATGTCCCAGGCCCCATAAGGGCCTGAGCAATAGAGATGATGATACCTGACCTGCCCTGAAGGGGATTCCTTATCTTGCTCTCTGACAAGTAGCTAGCCTAGATATTCCCCACTATTAGCCACTGATTCCAGGCCCTGGAAATGCTGACAGTGGGACATCTCAGACCCAGGCCCCTGGGTCTCTTGGATATCCTCGTGCCCAGAGCCACGGCAAGTGCCTGGTGCCACACAGGGTCATGGTGGGCAACATCCCAAGGGAGGGCCCACTGGGACATGCTCAGAGTTTGGAGCAAGACAGGTCTGAGTTCAAATTCCCTTTTCAACCTATCCTGCCAGTGCGCTGTTAGGCAAATTGCCAATTTCTCTGTACTTCGGATTTTAAAAATCTGTAAATGGGCACAATAACAGGCACTTGATGGGTTTACTCTGAGGGTTAAAGAAGCTCATTTATGCAACACAAGGAAATTTCCCCTCATTTTAGAGTGAGACTAGGAAATGGCAATGGCATGTCTGATGTCATAGCTGTGGGATTTGATTCCCCCTAAGCCACTCCTGCATGGGGTGAGCCAGACTTAAAAGCTTGGGTGCCCCCAGGTAAGGGAAGGTGATGACCTCTAAAGTCAGGCAGAAGCCAAATGGCACAAGACAGGTGTGAAGGTGCCAAGAACCCAAGAACTGCTCTACAGACCCAACTGCAAGGCCATGCCGGAAGGGAAAGGGGGTTAAACACGCCTTCCCCGACCCCAAACAGGCCTTCACCTTTGACATCTTTGGTTTCCAAAGAGTTCCTTCCCAGAAACCTCTCCTTCCAGTCACTGGACAGCAACTTCTCGATGGCCGGCACCACTGGAAGAGAGCACCAGGATGAGAAGCAGCTGTCCCAAAACCCTGCCCAGGCCCCGCCTCTAACCAGGGCAGACAGCTCACCTTCTTTTAAATTTCGGTTGAAGTCCAGCTTCTCCTGGCTTCCAGAAGCAGCCTCAGACGCTCCTGGTCTCTTGGGTTCTGGGGACCCATTGCTCTCAGGAGAGCTACAGTCCTGCAAGACACACTGAATTGTCACTGTCACCCCCAGAAGAGGGGACAGACTGTAGGGAGGGCTGAGCACCCCAGGGACGTCCAACCTGAGGGAACCCCAGATATAACCCAAGCTCCACTGCTCCACCCAGGAGGCCCTTTGTCCCCCACCATCCCAACCTTTGCTCACACTTCACTTGATACAGTGAAAAGAACAAAAGATCCGAAGATAAAAGACCTGGGTTTCAGTCCAGGCTTAGTGACTCACAAGGAGCTTGATCCCACACAAGTCCCTGAACTTCTCTGAACCTGACTTCCCACTTCTGAAAATGGAAATATTAATACCTCCCCTGTCACAGGATTGTTGCTGGGATCAAGGGAGTTAATACATGTGAACAAGGTTTGCCTCGGCAGAGTCAGGGGCCAAAAGCTATTAATTAGTACTCCCCTGCATCCACCTGCTGCCCGAGCAGGGCTGGTTATTTACAGGGCCCCACCTCATCCCTCCGTAAGAAATGGCCCCCTACTCCTTTTCTCATCTAAGTCCTCCTCATCTTTCAGGCCTACCTTGGGGTCCTACTCCAGGAAGTCTTTCTTGATCAACACACACACACACACCTGGCTGAATTCCTCCTTATAGACCCCAAACTCTCCTCATTTTCACTCATTTCTTTCTTTTTTTGTTTCAATACAGAGTCTTGCTCTATCACCCAGGCTAGAGTGCAGTGGCATCATCATAGCTCACTGTTACTTCAAACTCTTTTTTTTTGTTGTTGTTGCAGTTTGGCTGGGGCTGGGTTCAAACCTGCCACCCTCAGCATATGGGGCAGGCACCCTACCCACTGAGCCACAAGTGCCGCCCATAACTTCAAACTCTTAAGTTCAAGCAATCTTCCAGCCTCCACCTTCCACCTTTTAAGTAGCTACACACACACATACACCACTACTACACCTGCTAATTTTTTAATATTTTTGTAGAGATGGGGTCTTGCTATGTTGCCCAGGCTAGTCTCAAACTCCTGGCCTCAGGTGACCGCTAAGTGCTGGAATTACAGGCATGAGCCACTGTGGTTGGCCCTAATGTGGCTTTCAATTTTATATTCCCTTTTTACAACTCCTGTGTGGAATCATAGAATTTTTAAGAGCTGTAAGAATCCTTATGGATCAGGTAGTTCAAGTCCCTTATTTTAAGAGTGAGGAGCTATATTGTCTTTAGCAGTGATTTAACTCTTGCTTGGGTAATAAAGTTAGTTTTCTCAAATCATATGAAAAAGCTGGTGTATTATACTGAAGCCAACCTTCTAGTGTGTGCATCCCATCCCCTCAACTAGTCCTGAGGAGCACAGCCTGGGTCACACATAGGTGAACAGTCATTATCAGGTGACTGAGTGCAGGAGTGAGCCTGTGCCCAGCTCCGACAGGTGAGCTGGCTCCCAGCCTCAGACTGATAGTCCCTCCCAACTCTCCTGTAACCGCTGCCTCGCTAGGGGAGCGGGCCTGCTTAGCCCAGCAGAGAAGCCAGGTATGGACAGAGGTAGGGTGGGAACGCTGACCCAGGAGCCCCTGGGAAAGTGGTGAGCACCTGGGATGGAGCTTGAGGGTCTGCACCATCCTGGGGGACCCGGGCTGGGTCTGCAGCCTGGGGCTCAGTGGCAGCGGCTGAGCCCTGAGGGGCCTCATGGCAAGGATCCTTCTTGTCTTCAGACTTGACCGTGCAGTTCACCATGGTGCCAACACCATCCAGGGCCAGCTGGGCAGAGATGGGACTCCTCATGGACATCCTGGGGGTGGGAGATGGGAAGAGAGTGAGGTTCAGTGAGTCTTCACAGCCCAGTCGTGAACCCCCACCTTCCAAGCACTTGAGGCAATGGTTCCCCCAGCATCTCCGGGTATCCCTCACTGACACAGTCCCACAGAATGCAAGCGGGCATCAGGAACCCACAGAAAAACTGGAAGGGGCTCTTCGGTCCCTTGAGGTTTCTTTACCTTTTACTATTTAAACAGGAATGTCTTAAGAAGAGGGGTCCTAATCTTAGGCACTCTCTGTCCACTGTAGTGTTGGGACTGGCAGGCTGGTGGGCCAGTCCAGGGAGGCTGGAAATGCTAACTGTTTGTTCTGAGCCCAGCAGAGCTAAAGACTGTGTGCTTCTGTTTGTCTGTCTGTGTATATTTGTGTGTGTATATATATGTATTTTTGTAATTAGTTACCAAAACTTGAAAATCAAGATACAGTACATAAAAACCTGGACTCAAACTTCCAGTTCAATTGTTGCTGTGACAAAACTGGCTGGAACTGAATAGCAGGTGCTCCTATGGACAGTCCAGTTTGCCTCAGTCTCTACCACTCTAGAGTACTCCTCCAAAACGGAACCAAGTATCAAGTACCCTGTGACCTTGTGGTGCAATGGTAACGCGTCTGACTCCAAGTATCAACTTACATAAGACATTAATTTTTTTTCCTTATAATGGAGATAAGGTAAAAGTGAAATGTTTCTTATGTTCATGCATCTACTAAAAGTGAGAAAATAGAACACAGTGGTTCAGGCCTTAATCCTAGCTCTCCAGGAGGCCGAGACAGGTGGACTGCTTGAGCTCAGGAGTTAGAGTAAAGCCTGAGCAAGATCGAGACCCTGTCTCAGCTCAACGTCCATAGCACAGTGGTTACAGCGCCAGTCACATACACCGAGGGAGCCAGGTTTGAACCTGGCCCAGGCCAGCTAAATAATAATGAACAACTGCAACAAAAAATAGCTGGGCATTTGGGGCTAAGTGAGTAGGGCGCCAGCCCCATATATGGAGGGTGGTGGGTTGGAACCTGACCTTGGCCAAACTGCAACAAAAAAATAGCTGGGTGTTGTGGTGGGTGCCTGTAGTCCCAGCTACTTGGGAGGCTGAGGCAAGAGAATCGTTTGAGCCCAAGAGTTTGAGGTTGCTGTGAACTGTGACACCACAGCACTCTACCAAGGGCAACATAGTGAGACTCTGTCTCAAAAAAATAAAAAATAAAAAAAGACCCTGTCTCTACTAAAAACAGAAAAACTAGCTGGGCATTTTGGCAGGCGCCTGTAGATCCAGCTACTGGGAGGCTGAGGCAAAAGAATCGCTTAAGCCCAAGAGTTTGAGGTTGCTGTGAGCTGTGAAACCACGGCACTGTACAGAGGGCGACATAGTGAGACCCTGTCTCAAGAAAAAAAAAGTGGGAAAATAATAACTGATTAAGAGATGAATGGCTTTAAGAAAAATATTTTCTGATACTAGCTTAAGTCTCTCCTTTAGAGAGACTGGGGTCCTTGGTTTAAGGATTTGGGGTCCTTGGTTTAAGCAGGCGATATATCTGGCATGCTCTCTTGAGAATGTACCCATTGTAGCCACAGCCGCCTACCCTCTAGTCACACCACTGCCTGGGACATCTAGAGGAGCTAAGAAGTCTGGGACCTCAAGGAGTGGCTTCCAGTGGTCATATGAGGTACCAGATGCCCACCCTCTACAGGCACTAGGACAGGCACCCAGGGATGTGCTCTGAGGTCCAGTGGGGACACACAGCAGGCTGTCACTATACATGTGTCCTACCTCAACTAGCAGAGAGACCTAGGACCAGCTGCTTAACTTCTCTAGCCCTCAGTTTCCCCAGCTATGAAATGAGCATGGTAACAGTCCCTACCTTATAGGATAGCTGTGAAGATTATGGTACTTAGTATAGTTTGTGGCATTAGTGAGCACATTGGCATTGGTATAACCACGGCTAGCCAGAGTGTGGCGCTATGACAGGCAGCTTCAGCATGCCTTGGGGGCTTGTTTGAGAGGCAGTCTTGTGTCCCCACTCTCAAATCACAATCTCTGGGAGTTAGGCCAGGGATCTGGGGGTTTTTGTTTTTTGTGTTTTTTTGAGACAGAGTCTCACTCTGTCACCCTGAGTTGAGTACCGTGGTGTCACAGCTCACACCAACCTCAAGCTCTTGGGCCTGAGCAATCCTCTTACCTCAGCCTCCTAAGTGGCAGGGACTACAGGTGTGTGCCACTATGCCTGGTTCCCAGGGATCTGTTTGAACAGGATGATTCTGATATACTGTAGTTAAAAAAACACTGTTATGGGCTTGGCACCTGTGGCTCAACAGGCTAAGGCGCCAGCCACGTACACTTGAGCAGGCGGGTTCGAATCCAGTCTGGCCCGCCAAACAACAATGACGGCTGCAACCAAAAAATGGCCGGGCGTTGTGGCGGGCGCCTGTAGTCCCAGCTACTTGGGAGGCGGAGGCAAAATACTCGCTTGAGCTCAGGAATTGGAGGTTGCTGTGAGCTGTGATGCCACGGCCCTCTATCCAGGGTGACAGCTTGAGGCTCTGTCTCAAAAAAAAAACAAAACAAAACACTGTTATGTGAAATTTTTCAAAAATATTCTACACAGGGACTAAAGTTTTAGAGGTAATATATGAGGCAGAAATTAAATGAAATTGCAAGGGCAGCGTAACATTTGTATATTGCATCAACTCTGTAAAATGTTTCTTCTAATTTAACAAATCATGCAATATTAAAGTGCTGTACATGTACAGTATTTTAAATGAAACAACTAAAAGAACATTACATTACAATTGTATAAGATACATAGAATCGGCCCTCCTTATCCTTGGTTCCACATCTGTGGATTCAACCAACCTTGGGTTGAAAAAAAAAAAGTGCATCTACACTAAACACGTAGACCTTTTTCTTGTCATCATTCTCTAAACAATATAGTGTGACAACTATTTACATAGCATTTACATTGTATTAGGTATTATGAGTAATCCAGAGAGATGATTTAGGCATAGAGAAGGGTTTGTGTATATGCAAATACTACACTATTTTATATAATATCAGGGACTTAAGCATCACTGGATTTTGGGATCCTGGGGGAAAAGGGGAGGGTGGTCTAGAACCAACTCCCTGCAGAACAGTGGGATGACTGTATACAGTTCTGCAGTCACTTAACCATATGAAAACATTCTGTGAAATGTGTCGCTAGGCACTTACATTGTTGTGCAAACATCAGGGTGTACTTAACAAGCCTAGGTGATACAGACTGCTACACACCTAGGCTATATGGTTCAGCCTACGGCTCCTAGGCTACAAACCAGTACAGCCTGTTACTGTCTGAATACTGCTGGCAGCTGTAACACAATAGTGAGTATTTGTATACCTAAACACTTCTGTACATGGAAAAGGTACGGTAAAAATGCAGTAAAATCCTACAGGACAACTGCCAAATATTTGGTCAGTCATTGACTGAAAGATCATTAGCCTGCAGATGATGCGTGATTGTATGTGTATTTAATTTGATTCCGCCCTAGGGATCAGACCAAACTAGACTCCCAGGCTCATCCATTGTCAAAGAGTCAGGTACCCAGGGAGTTGTTGTAGAACCCAGGACAGGGCACTACAGGGTAAGCAGAGAGGCCTACCTGAGTCTGAGAACATGGCCTCATCCCAACTAGATAGAAAAGAAGACACCTCAGCCCAGCTTGCTCTGGGGTCCCCTCCCACCGTCCTGGGACCTGGAGAGCGGCCAGGAAGCGGGCGGCTCAGCCCATCCGGGCACCAGGAGCCAGGCCCGAGCAGGGGGGCGAGGAGTGGGAGTGGGAGCAGTCGGGGAGGGGGTATTATCCTGAAGCTGAGGGCAGCAATTACATAACAAACAAACCCCGGGCTCAAGCTGTGAATTAATCAAACCGCTGAAAATAAAACCTTCCTCTCAGGAACTTCAGACAAAAGAAATGAAAACAACCAGGCTGGCTGAAAAATAAAAGGCAGCAGCACTGAATGGGGGACAAAAGGAAGCTAGACAATAGGGTGTTGGACAAAAGCAATAAAGCCAAAGGAAGTGTGACAGGCGCACAATGAGGGCCTGTGGGCCTCTGATCCAGCGGCTCCGTGCCACCTCGTCCACACCCACCACAGCCACCAGGTCCCTCCGCGCTCTGGACTTGGGTCCTAAAGGCTTTTCTCCTTCGTCCTGCCCCAACTTCATGGACTTACAGCTTCTGCCTATTGTAGCCCAAAGACCCTGGCAGCAGCCATAGCAGTAGCTGCAGCAAAGAGAATGTCGGCTGAACAGGCGGGACCCAAGACCTCCCTGGTTAGACATGATGAAAGTCTGTCTATCTGTGCCCTGAGCCAAGGTGGTGGCAGAGGAAGTGATCGTTTGTCCTGATTAACTCTTGGACTGCACTGCTCAAGACCCCGGCCACTTGCTGCATGTGACTCCTAAGCACTTGTAACGTGGCCAGTCCCAGTGGGAATGTGGTGAGTGTAAAATACACACCAGGTTCCCACGGCCTACTACACAGAACAGAATGTAAATAAAATAGCTCATTAATAATTGGTTATTAAGGCTCGGAGCCTGTGGCTCAGCGGGCTAAGGCACCAGCCATGTACACCTGAGCTGGCGGGTTCGAATCCAGCCTGGGCCTGCCAAACAACAACAGCTGCAACCAAAAAATGGCCGGGCATTGTGGCGGGCACCTGTAGTCCCAGCTACTTGGGAGGTGGAAGCAAGAGACTCACTTGAGCCCAGGAATTGGAGGTTCCTGTGAGCTGTGACGCCACAGCACTCTATCCAGGGTGACAGCTTGAGGCTCTGTCTCAAAAAAAAAAAAATAATAATAATAATAATTGGTTATTAATTACAAGTTGAAATGGTATTTTTGGATAGATTAGGTTAGCGGTTCTCAACCTGTGGGTTGTGACCCCTTTGGACTGTATTAAAAGTTCACAGCATTAGGAAGGTTTAGAACCACTGGTGTTAGACAAAAATACATTATTAAAATTCATTTCCCCTGTTTCTTTTTACACTTTTTTTTTTTTTTTTTTTTTTTTTAGACAGAGCCTCAAGCTGTCACCCTGGATAGAGTGCAATGAAATCACAGCTCACAGCAACCTCCAATTCCTGGGCTCAAGGGAGTCTTCTGCCTCCGCCTCCCAAGTAGCTGGGACTACAGGCGCCCGCCACAACGCCCGGCCATTTTTTGGTTGCAGCCGTCATTGTTGTTTGGCGGCCTGGGCTGGATTTGAACCCGCCAGCTCAGGTGTACGTGGCTGGCGCCTTAGCCCGTTGAGCCACAGGCGCCAAGCCTCTTTTTACACTTTTATTGTTTTTTTTTAAATAATTTTATTAAATCATAATTGTGTACATTGGTGCAATCATAGGGCAGAATGTGCTTCATATACAATCAGAAACATTTTGATCGTACTGTGAGAGATAGCCCTCATAGCATTTTCTTAATCACTAT
>CAUYRH010138791.1:0-22856 GCA_963574655.1 Perodicticus potto | reverse complement strand
GGCCATTTTTTTTTTTTTTTTTTTGAGACAGAGCCTCAAGCTGTCACCCTGGATAGAGTGCCGTGGCATCACAGCTCCAATTCCTGGGCTGAAGCGAGTCTCTTGCCTCCGCCTCCCAAGTAGCTGGGACTACAGGCACCCGCCACAACGCCCGGCCATTTTTTGGTTGCAGCTGTCATTGTTGTTTGGCAGGCCCGGGCTGGATTCAAACCCGCCAGCTCAGGTGTATGTGGCTGGCGCCTTAGCCTGCTGAGCCACAGGCGTCGAGTCAGGCTGGCCATTTTTTGGTTGTAGTTGTCATTGTTGTTTGACAGGCTTGGGCTGGATTTGAACCCACCAGCTCTGGTGTATGTGGCTGGCACCTTAGCCACTTGAGCTATAAGCCACTTGCCGCTTGTGTTCTTAACCATGATCTTGTACTACCTTTAAAGACAAATAAACTATAACTTATATGAAATGATGACCTTGATAATCAAATATATAGTTTTTACCAGCATTGGGAATTAAAATTGTCACTTTATAATCTTTGAACATTTCCTTTTATCTTTCTATAGGAACCAGGATTCTTGACTGCATTTGAATATAGTGAAAAGAGGAAAATGGTTTTCCATATCACCACTGGGAGCCAGGAATTTGAGTGTGTATCTCACATTTTTTATAACCACTAAACACAATCTTTGGAATATCATGTTTCTGTTCCTCTATCTGATTGTTATTTTATTTCTACTATAAGTAGTAGAAATAGCTTCTTCAGAATTTGGTTGAGTGTTTGTGTGTGTGTTTTTTTCACACAAAGTGCAAACTGATATAAATTCCAGACTGCCTTTAGGAACAAGATTAAATTTCTTTCTTTCTTTCTTTCTTTTTTTTTTTTTTTTGAGACACAATCTCACTATGTTGCCCTCGGTATAGTGCTATGGCATCACAGTTCACAGCAATCTCAAACGCTTGGGCTTAAGTGATTGTCTTGTCTCAGATTCCCAAGCAGCTGGGACTACAGGCACCTGCCACAACATCCAGCTATTTTTCTGTTGCAGTTGTCATTGTTGCTTACCTGGCCTGGGCCAGATTCGAACCCACCAGCCTCGGTGTATGAAGCTGGTGCTGTAACCACTGTGCTATAGGTGCCAAGCCATAGGTCTTTTCATATTAAGAACATTAAATTCCCTACAACATTGGGTTTGTAGTGTAGCAATTAAATGTATGCTGTCAAAATATGACAGTTATCCTTCTAACTGCTAGCATTACCTACAACATCTTTGAACATTTTCTATTCTGATATTTTCTTTCTCATTTATTTTTCTTTTCCTTTTCTTTTCTTTTCTTTTTTTTTTTTTTTGAGACAGCACCTCAAGCTGTCACAGCTCACAGCATCCTCCAACTCCTGGGCTCAAGAGATTCTCCTGCCTCTGCCTCCCAAGAAGCTGGGACTACAGGCACCTGCCACAACGCCCGGCTATTTTTTGGTTGCAGCCATCATTGTTGTTTGGAAGGCCCAGGCTGGATTTGAACCCACCAGCTATGGTGTATGTGGCTGGCTTGAGCCACAGGTGCCGAGTCCGTTTATTTTTCTTGTTTTTTTTTTTTGTTGTTGTTGTTTGTTTGTTTTTGAGACGGAGTCTCATTCTTGCCCTGGGCTTCAATGCCATGGCATCATAGCTCACAGCAACCTCAAACTCCCAGGCTCAAGCGATCCTCTTGCCTCAGCCTCCCAAGTAGGTGGTACTACAGGCATCTGCCACCATGCCCGGCTAATTTTTTCTATATTTGATAGAAATGGGGTGTCTCTCTTGTTCAGGGTGGTCTTGAACTCCTGAGCTCAAGCAATCCCCCAGCCTTTTTTTTTTTAGAATGGTAGTTTATTAGAGGATAGGAAAGCTTCCAATACAACTTCCCAAATGGGTTGTCTCTGATATGTTTTCCATAAAATTTGGCTTTGTGAGATAAGCTGACCCTGATGGCAATCACTGGATTCTCCTGGCATGTTTTTCAGTACATTTAAAAAATTGAAAATTCAGGCTCGGCGCCTGTGGCTCAATGGGCTAAGGCACCAGCCACGTACACCTGAGCTGGTGGGTTCGAATCCAGCCCGGGCCCGCCAAACAACAATGACGGCTGCAACCAAAAAATGGCCGGGCGTTGTGGCGGGCGCCTGTGGTCCCAGCTACTTGGGAGGCGGAGGCAGGAGACTCTCTTGAGCCCAGGAATTGGAGGTTGCTGTGAGCTGTGATGCCATGGCACTCTATCCAGGGTGACAGCTTGAGGCTCTGTCTCAAAAAAAAAAAAATTGAAAATTCAATTGACTTTTAGAAACATAGTCCTGGTGCAACATGAAAAACCCAATTAAGACCATATCTTCAGATTCAAATTCAATTCTAAATAGTTGTCATAAGGCCTTACTAACCTATTTATGATTGATACCCAGAAGTAAGAACAGCTGAACTATGTTGTTTTGCTGTCCCTCCTGGTAAAACCTACTGGAACCGGTGATCTGAACAGGTGGAGTTCCATTTGTTCAACCAAGAATTTCTATTCATGATAGATAGATAGATAGATAGGGTAGGTTGGAGAAGTAGATATGATACTAATACTATAGATATGAATACTTTCTATTTGATACATATTAGATTCATATTCTTAGATGTGAATACATACCTATTGGGATATAAATACTTTCTTCTTAATATCTCTTTCTCTGTTCCTGTTACAAATGCTTTCTTTCTGTTCACAGTAAGTTGCTAGGAGGTGGAATTGAAAGCATGGCAATCACAGAAGCTTTTGGAGGTAGGTAGAACCTTAATATTTTGTTATGTGAAGTTATATATATATTTACACATACACATATACCTGTATCTGCATGTACTTGTGTGCACACATATAATTAAATAAATAATCAATAATAAATTATTTTGGAATGTACAATGAAATATTAATTACCATAAGATATGATCATCCTGGACTGCAATGACAATGTATAACAACATTAACAGGTGGATCTTATTGGCACTTTTCATTCTTTTATTCATGATTCTTTTTTTTTTTTTTGAGACAGAGCCTCAAGCTGTCACCCTGGGTAGAGTGCTAAGGCATCACAGCTCACAGCAACCTCCAATTCCTGGGCTCAAGCGAGTCTCTTGCCTCTGCCTCCCAAGTAACTGGGACTACAGGTGCCCGCCACAACGCCCGGCCATTTTTTGGTTGAAGCCGTCATTGTTGTTTGGCGGGCCCGGGCTGGATTCGAACCCGCCAGCTCAGGTGTACGTGGCTGGCGCCTTAGCCCGTTGAGCCACAGGCGCCAGGCCTTATTCATGGTTCCTATAGAAGAGAATAGAATTTTTTTCTCTTATTCTTTTAAAAAGTAATTGAATAATGAGGCTGCTTTTATTTCTAGGCAACAAATATTCCATAAACACAAAAATTAGATTCTCTCTTCCCTGATTATATCCTCTATTTTTTAAAACAATTCATGCATAGCTACATGACCATGTACTACATCTGAGCATTCCAACATTTACAGTCCTTGGGAAACTAAATCTGTTTTTCTTTTTTTGTTGGTGTTTTTTTCTGTTGACTTGAAGAACTAAATTGGTTTTCATTATTTCAGTTGACTCAGTCTTAATAACTTATCTTTTTGTGTATTTGTTGATATTTGTGAGTTTATTGCTTGGTTTTAGTCTATGAGCAATGGTTCTAAATTGGAAAGTAGGAAAGTTTTCTCACAGAGAGAATTTGCTTCTCCTGGTAGCTACCAATTTGAGACTTCATCAGCTCTGCCTTGAGGACCTCAGTTCAGGGGGACAGCCCTAAGTTCTCTTTTCTGAGGTGGAGCCTTAAACTTTCATTTATATGACTATTCCTAAGAAAAACTTGTTTTAAATTAATTTTTACCTAACAGACAGTTCTATGGGAAAAAAATCCATTAAAATTTTTTATTACTGTTGGCATTCATGTGTAAGTCACTATGAAAGCTTCATGACAGACTGTGTTATGTCCATTATTGCACGTCCAAGAAACACAGTCAATAGTGTCATTTCTGATTCAACTGTGCAAGTTTCAATTTGCTTAGCTTATAAATTTTATGTTTCTTGATTTTTGTGCATCTCAAAACTTTCTTTTTCTTTTTTCTTTTCTTTTCTTTTTTTTTTTTTTGAGACAGAGTCTCAAGCTGTCGCTCTGGTTAGAGTGCCATGGCATCACAGCTCACAGCAACCTCCAACTCCTGGGCTCAAGTGATTCTCCTGCCTCCGCCTCCCAAGTAGCTGGGACTATAGGCACCTTCCACAATGCCTGGTTATTTTTTGGTTGCAGCCATCATTGTTTGGCGGGCCCAGGCTGGATTTGAACCCACCAGCTCAGGTGTATGTGGTCGGCGTCTTAGCCACTTGACCCACAGGTGCCAAGCCAAAACTTCCTTTTTCTTTTTTTCTTTCCTTTTTTTTTTTTTTTTTGAGACAGAGTCTCACTATGTAGCCCTTGGTAGAGTACGGTGGCGTCACAGCTCACAGCAACCTCAAACTTTTGGGCTCAAGCCATTCTCTTGCCTCAGCCTCCCAAGTAACTGGGACTACAGGTGCCCACTACAACGCTCGGCTATGTTTTTTGTTACAGTTGTCATTGTTGTTTAGCAGGCTCAGGCTGGTTTTGAACCCACCAGCCTTGGTGTATGTGGCCAGTGCCCTAACCACTGAGCTACAGGCACCAAGCCTCAAAACTTTCATAATGATCCACACACATGCAGAATCCATTTGTGACACATAGAATACTTTATGAGTAAGATTTGACAATTGGAAAACAAAACGTAAAATTCTGAGGCCAGGTTTTATTCTTCATAAAAATATCTAAAAACTGGCTTGGCGCCTGTGGCTCAAGTGGCTAAGGCGCCAGCTACACACATCTGAGCTGGCAGGGATTCGAATCCAGGTGGATGGCTGCAACCAAAAAATAGCCAGGAGTTGTGGTGGGCGCCTGTAGTCCCAGCTACTCTGGAGGCGGAGGCAGGAGAATCGCTTGAGCCCAGGCGTTGGTGGTTGCTGCGAGCTGTGATGCCACAGCACTCTACTCAGGGTGACAGCTTGAGGCTCTGTCTCAAAAAAAAAAAAAAAAAAAAGATATATATATATAAATATATATATCTAAAAACTAATTCTGCATGTGTTTTAAGTGTATTATCTTTTTTGTATTTCACAGAATTTCGTACTGGAAAAACACAGCTCTCTCATACCCTCTGTGGTAAGGACACGTAACATTAATAATAATAATCATAGCTATTACTTAGTAAAGATCTACTATATGCCTGATACTTTAGATCAGGTGTCCTCAAACTTTTTAAACAGGGGGCCAATTCACTGTCCCTCAGACCGTTGGAGGGCTGGACTATAGTTTAAAAAAAAAAACTATGAATAAATTCCTATGCACACTGTACATATCTTATTTTGAAGTAAAAAACAAAATGGGAACAAATACAATTCACACCAACGCATGTGGCCCGCGGGCCGTAGTTTGAGGACCCCTCATGTAATCTGAACATATTTGCAAGAAAACTAAAACTCAGGAGATTAAGTAAACTACTCATGGTTACATAGCTGGTCTTTGGATGTGTGATATTTGAGGTAATACTGTATGTGCTGTAATGTGAACACCTAAATGGAAATAGGGAGAAGATAAATGGAAATTTGAACATGTTGGTGAGGAGAGGGGCCCAGAGTCTCAATTTTCCCCATTCCATCTTTTCTACATCTTTTTGACATGAATGATGCAAAATCGTTTGAGGTCTAGAATACTTACTTTCCATGGACTTAAGTTGTCCCTAAGAGAGATAAAAAGCAATTTTTGACTGGGTGTGGTGGCCCATACCTATAAATCCTAGCACCCTGGGAGGTCAAGGTGGGAAGATTGATTGAGGTCAGGAGTTCCAGACCAGCCTAAGCAAAAGCAAGACCCTGTTTTACCAAAAAATAGAAAAAATGGGCAGCACCTGTGGCTCAGTGGGTAGGGCGCTGGCCCCATATACCAAGGGTGGCAGGTTTGAACCTGGCCCCAGCCAAACTGTAACAAAAAATAACCGGGCAGGCTCGGCGCCTGTGGCTCAACGGGCTAAGGCGCCAGCCACGTACACCTGAGCTGGCGGGTTCGCATCCAGCCCGAGCCCATCAAACAATGACGGCTGCAACAAAAAAAAAAAAAAAAAAAAAAATAGCCGGGCATTGTGGCAGGCGCCTGTAGTCCCAGCTACTTGGGAGGCAGAGGCAGGAGACTCTCTTGAGCCCAGGAATTGGAGGTTGCTGTGAGCTGTGATGCCATGGCACTCTATCCAGGGTGACAGCTTAAGGCTCTGTCTCAAAAACAAAAACGAAACAAAAAAAAAAATAAATAACCAGGCATTGTGGCAGGCGCCTATAGTCCCAGCTACTTGGGAGGCTGAGGCAAGGGAATCACCTAAGCCCAAGAGCTGGAGGTTGCTGTGAGCTGTGAAGCCACTGCACTCTACCGAGAGTGATAAAGTGAGACTCTGTCTCAAAAAAATAAAATAAAATAAAATAATTAAAAAATTAAAAATATGAAAAAATTATTTGGGCATAGTGTTATGCACCTGTAGTCCCACATATTGAGAGGCTGAGGCAAGAGGATCACTTGGGCCAGGAGTTTTGGTTGCTGTGAGCTATGATGATGCCACTACATAGCAACAGAGTGAGACTCTGTCTCAAAAATAAATAAATAAATAAAATGTAAAAAAATTGCTAGGGGAGGTAGCTCAGCCTGTAATCTTAGCAGTCTGGGCAGTTGAGACTTGAACTCAGGAGTTCAAGATTAGCTTGAGCAAGAGTGAGACCCCGCCTCTACTAAAAAATAGAAAAATTAGCCAGGTGTTGTGGCAGTCACTTGTAGTCCCTGCTACTCGGGAGACTGAGGTAGGAGGATTGTTTGAACCCAGGAATTTGAGGTTGCTGGGAGCTAAACTCTGATGCCATGGCACTCTAGCCCAGGCAACACAGTGAGACTCTGTCTCAAAATAAAAATAAAAATAAATAAAAAAGAAATAATGATAATGCCAAATCTTAGTTTTGTTTTGAGAAAACAATGAAATAATGCATATACTTGGTACAAAGTATCTCCTTAGGGTTAACTGCTACTACATAAAAAGTAAAAGCATTTTTAAATTTTGACATATATTAATTAAAATATAACTTAAATGAGTTATATAGCATAAATTGTATCTGTGATTATTTCTTATAAAAAGAAAATAATTCTTAAATTCTACTTTCATTCTTTGGGAGAACTTCATGAATATCTCCCCTCATGAGAGATATTGAAATTATTGATTGAATTACTACTATCCTGGCAGAATACTTATAATTTCACTTCTGGTTAAGTCATATGAAAATAACACGTGCTGTTTAGAAATTAAAGGATCAGCTGGGCATGGTGGCTCACACCTGTAAAAGTAGTGCTCTGGGAAGCTTGTGGTGGATGGATTGCCTGAGCTCCAGAGTTTGAGATCAGCCTGAGCAAGAGCGAGACCCCGTTTCTAAAAAAAAATAGCCAGGTGTTGTGGTGGGTGCCTGTAGTCCCAGCTACTCGGGAGGCTGATGGAAGAGGATCACTTGAGCCCAAGAGTTTGAGGTTGCTGTGAGCTATGACACCAGCGCACTCAACGCCAGGGGAACTAAGTGAGACTATCTCAAAAAAAAGAAAGAAAGAGAGAAAAAGAGAAAGAAACTAAAGAATCATGACTCTTTAGTTTGCTAAATTTACTTAAGAGTTGAAACCAGCATAAATCTCATGTTTATTTATACATTCATTTGCACAAAGTTTATATACTATTAATATTGGTTTTTTAATTGCTTCCTAGTGACAGCTCAACTTCCAGGAGTTCGTGGCTACCCAGGAGGAAAAATAATCTTCATTGATACAGAAAATACTTTGTAACCCTTTTATTTAAACAAATTACTAACATAATAGTATGATACAGTAATGTTACAAAAGAGTTTATTTGAGATAAATATTTTTGTGATCTTCTCATAAACCAGCAATAATAAGAAAAGCCAAGAGGAAAACTATTATTGGTCAGCTTCTCAAATCACTTTTTATTTAATTAGGTTTTACTTTTCCACTTGGATTTGGTATAAAACTGACAAAATGAATAGAGGAGAGGAGATGATATCATCCATTTTTAATCCTTTTACTTCTTCAAAGATTTAGCTTAATAGAAAGAAGATTAATGACTCACTCAAAGTCATGGTCTCAAATAAAGGGAAAAGTATGATGAGTTCAAAAGCACAGAATGAAAAAAGGGCAGAACCTGCTTGGGTAACAGAAAGAATTGCAGTTTAATTAAATTGTAAAGTATTCCAGAATACAAGGCTAGAAAGGTGATTGAAGTCTTAGACATGAAGGGCTTTGAAACCAGGTGGTGGGTATAAATTGGATCCCTCTAGGCAAGTAATAAGAACTTGATCTAGGTTGGAAGCAGTAGGAATAAAAAGAAAAGGACAGGAAATAGCAAGGAAATTGATAGGATTTGATGACTGTATTTTTTAGACAAGGAAAGAGGTTTGAAAAATTATTCTCAGGTTTTGTCTAGATACTGGGAGAATAATGATACTGATGATAGAATTGGGTAGATCATGTTTCAGAGAAAGGTGATGTTTCATATTAATGTGTTGAATATGAGCTACAGGAGGATATCCAGATGTTAATTGGAAATGTTGGATTCATCTTGGGAAAGGGGAAGGGCCAGAGATATGGATGAATTAACCAACGGGGAAAGAGAATTTACAGAGAAAGGAAAGAGAACTGAGAACATAACTTTGGGGTATGCCCATATTTAGGAAGAAGAACCCACAGAGACAGCGGAAGTACAAGGAAATCTGGTTGCAAAAGACAAACAAAAAGAATGTTTCGAGGAAAAAAATAAAATAGGCAGCAATGTTCCATGCAGAGAGAGGGGTAGTTCATAACTGACCAATAAATGAAAAAAGAAATACAATAGTTTAAGGACATATCAATCAGGTTCAGAAGAAATTATTTTTTTAAGAGATAAGATTCCCTTATGTTGCCCAGACTGGTCTCAAACTCCTGATCTGTTTTCTATAGTGCTGGGATTACAGAGTGAGCCACTGTACCCAGCTGGAAATTCCTTTTATTCTTTTTTTTTTGAGACAGAGTCTCACTATATGGCCCTCAGTAGAGTGTTGTGGCATCACAGCTCATGGCAACCTCAAACTCTTGGGCTTAAGCCACTCTCTTGCCTCAGCCTCCTGAGTAGCTGGGACTAGAAGCACCCGCCACAATGCCTGGCTATTTTTTTTGTTGTTTCAGTTGTCATTGATGACAACAACAGTTGTCATTGTTGTTTGGCAGGCCCGGGCTGGGTTCAAACCCACCAGCCCCAGTGTATGTAGCCAGCGCATTTGCTGCTGAGCTGGCACCAAGCCTAACTATCCAATTTAGAAAACCTTGTTGTAGACCAGGTACAATAGCTCAGCCCCGTAATCATAGCATTCTGGTATACTGAGGCATGAGGATCTCTTGAGCATGAGCCACTGTGCCAAGCCACCACAAACATGTAATTTATTTTACCTCATTTTACTTCAGACATATTAGTGGGATGACTAAAAACCTAAACAAAAATTTATTACTCTTTTTCAGTTTATAGATATAAGAGGCATCTTTCAGAATACCTTTGTAGGTACCTTGAATTTGCCTTCCTGTGAATTTACTAATTTCAGAACATTCACAACTGCTTTAGTAGAAGATGGATTTAAAACCCTATATAAGGCCAGTTATGGTGGCTCATGCCTGTAATCCTAGTACTCTGGGAGGCCGAGGCAAATGGATCTCTTAAGTTCGTTCTTTCTTTTTTTGTAGAGACAGAGTCTCACTTTATCACCCTTGGTAGAGTGCCGTGACATCACCCAGCTCCTCCAACTCCTGGGCTTAGGCAATTCTCTTGCCTCAGCCTCCCGAGTAGTTGGGACTACAGGCACCCGCCACAAGCCCGGCTATTTTTTTGTTTTGCAGTTCGGCCAGGGCCGGGTTTGAACCCCCCACCTTCGGTATATGGGGTCAGCACCTTACTCGCTGAGCCACAGACGCCGCCCAGATCTCTTAAGTTTTGAAGTTCAAGACCAGCCTGAGCAAGAGTGAGACCCATCTCACTAAAAATAGAAATACTAGCCACGCATTGTTGCAGGCACCTGTAGTCCTAGCTACACAGGAGGCTGAGCCAAGAGTTTGAGGTTGCTGTGAGCTATGAGACTATGGGACTTAACCCCAGAGCAATTGAGTGAGACTGTCTCAAAAAAGAAAGGAAAAATAGCCAGGCGTTGTAGCCAGCACCTATAGCCCCAGCTACTCGGGAGGCTGAGGCAAGAGAATCGCTTAAGCCCAAGAGTGTGAGGTTGCTGTGGGCTGTGATGCCACAGCACTCTACAGAGGGCAACATAGTGAGACTCTGTCTCAAAAAAAAAAAAACAAAGGGGAGGCGCCTGTGGCTCAAAGGAGTAGGGCACCGGCCCCATATGCCGGAGGCGGCCGGTTCAAACCCAGCCCCAGCAAAAAAAAAAAAAAAAAAAAAATCCTGTATAAACCAAAAACCCTTGAAGTTACTTTTTTGACCCTGTGGTTCATGTAGTAAAATTTATCATTTGTTAGTAGAAGGTGGATTTAAAACCCTATATAAGGCCAGTTATGGTGGCTCATGGTATATTAATCTAGTTCATATTGAACAGGTGAATATGGAGAGAATGAATTAATTCACTTTGAAGTGACTGAATTATGATTCAGTGATATTATCATTCTATTATAGCTCTATTTTTATAGAACTGAGAACAAAGGAGGCTTGCAAACCTTAGTTTCTAGTTTTTCTCTTGTAACTGATTTGCTGCACAATCCCAACTCATTTGCCTTATCTCTGTCAATGTCCTCAGTTGTAAAATATTAATATAGGCCCTCACAACTATCTTCAAAAAGTTATTGTGAAGAATTAATAATTTTATCTTTAAATTAATTACTGCCTCACCATTTCTATTATTGCTACACTGAAGCACTTCTGAAAAATAAAATCTGGGCGGCACCTGTGGCTCATTGAGTAGGGTGCTGGCCCCATATACTGAAGGTGGCGGGTTCAAACCTAGCCTCTGCCGAACTGCAAAACAGAAAAATAGCCAGGCATTGTGGGGGGCACCTGTAGTCCCAGCTACTCGGGAGGCTGAGGCAAGAGAATCGCCTAAGCCCAGGAGTTGGAGGTCGCTCTGAGCTGTGTGACGCCACGGCACTCTACCTAGGGCAATAAAGTGAGACTCTGTCTCTACAAAAAAAAGAAAAAGAAAATCTGTTATAGACTCTGAGTGATTACTAACATCCTCCAGAATACCTTTCCAGGTACATAGTTGTGCCTCTATGTTAATTTACTTAAGATAATACGTTTTGTATTTGCTGTCTAAACTTTTTGTGGAATTGATTTATTGAATCCTTAATCTTGGCATACTCCAGCCGTCCAGATCGCCTTCGGGACATTGCTGATCGCTTCAATGTTGACCATGATGCAGTGCTGGACAATGTACTTTATGCTCGTGCATATACCAGTAAGAGCCCATGCAGTGGCATGCTCGGGTTAAAATAAGGGTTGCAGCATTGATTTACTATTTGAGTGATTCAACATTTTGACACCGTCCTTTTCTTTTTGTTTGCTCTTTTCCAAATTAATTTAGTTGGTCCATAAATTTTATCATGTGGTAAGTCCTTAGATATTAAAATGCCTTCAAATTGTTTCTTATTCTTTGTCTTTGAAATTTAGAATAACATTCTTTTTTTTTTTTGAGACAGAGTCTTAAGCTGTCATCCTAGGTAGAGTGCTGTGGCATCACAGCTCACAGCAATCTCAAACTCTCGAGCTTACACGATTCTCTTGCCTCAGCCTCCCAAATAGCTGGGACTACAGGCACCCGCCACAACGCCCGGCTACTTTGTGTTGCATTTGCCATTGTTGTTTGGCAGCCAGGGCTGGATTGGAACCTGCCAGCTCTGTTGTATGTAGCTAGCACCCTAGCCTCTTGAGCTACAGGTACCAAGCCTAGAGTAACATTCTTTTTGATAATGTAGCATTTGACATATATGCTAAGGTAGAATATGCAATCATATTTAATAAAGTCATAAATAACTACAAGTATCCTTCAAACACTCTATTTTGCTTGGCTCCCAAGAACATGAATGATCTGAGCCTCTACTTCTTCTTTCATAACATTTTCTCACTGCATTTCCTACCAGGTGAACATCAGATGGAGCTACTTGATTACGTAGCAGCAAAATTCCATGAAGAAGCTGGCATCTTCAAGCTACTGGTACAAATTTTTATTTTTATTTTATTTTATTTATTTATTTATTTTTAGAGACAGAATCTCACTTTATCGCCCTTGGTAGAGTGCCATGGTGTCACAGCTCACAGCAACCTTCAACTCCTCCTGGGCTTAGGCGATTCTCTTGCCTCAACCTCCAGAGTAGCTGGGACTACAGGCGCCCACCACAACGCCTGGCTATTTTCTTTGTTGTAGTTTGGCCAGGGCCAGATTCAAACCCGCTACCCCCAGTATATGGGGCTGGCACCCTACCCACTGAGCTACAGGCACCACCTGGTACAAATTTTTAAATATCACTTACCCACAGAGCTATCTAGCATATCATTTTTCTCCTATTGATCCTTATTCAAATTAACTTATTTCTTCCATTTCCAAATGCATATTTCTTTTTCCATTAACCCCATGCAGATTATTGACTCAATAATGGCACTTTTTCGAGTGGATTTCAGTGGCCGTGGAGAGTTGGCTGAACGACAGCAAAAACTGGCCCAGATGTTGTCACGGCTCCAAAAAATCTCAGAAGGTATATCTTTAAAATAAAATGGCAGAACTATTGGAATGGCATCTGTAACTATGTTTGCTGAGCATGCTTTGCAGAGAAGCTCAAAATAATGTCAATACCTTTTTTTTTTTTCTTTTTAAGACAGAGTCTCACTTTGTTGCCCTGGATTGAGTGTCATGGTGTCATCATAGCTCTCAAATAACCTCAAATTCATAACCTCAAATTCTTGGGCTTGAGCAGTCCTCTTGTCTCAGCTTACCAAGTAGCTGGGACTACAGGCATCCCTCATAACTCCTAGCTAGTTTTTCTATTTTTCATAGAGACAGGGTCTCACTCTTACTCAGACTGGTCTTGAATTCCTGAGCTCAAGCAATTTACCTGCTTCAGCCTCCTAGAGTGCTAGGGTTATGGGCGTGAGCTACAGCGCCCTGCCAGGAGTCAATATTTTTTTAAAAAATAAAATTACCGGGCGGCGTCTGTGGCTCATCGAGTAGGGCACCGGCCCCATATACCAAAGGTAGTGGGTTCAAACCCAGCCTCGACCGAACTGCAAAACAGAAAAATAGACGGGTGCTGTGGTGGGCGCCTGTAGTCCCAGCTACTCAGGAGGCTGAGGCAAGAGAATTGCCTAAGCCCAGGAGTTGGAGGTTGCTGTGAGCTGTGTGACACCATGGCACTCTACCGAGGGCGATAAAGTGAAACTCTGTCTCTACAAGTAAAAAAAAAAAAATGAAATTACCTTTGTGAGAATACAACTTTTTTAAAACCATAAATAAAGATTCTAACCCAAACTACAATAATAGTAGCTTAAATTAATTTATGTTATCAATGAAAAAATAGGAATATGATCTTGTTTATAAAATAAATTCATGGTACAATATTTCTAAACTCTGAAATCTAAACAATAAAATTTTTATATTTATGTTGCCCTTCTCATGGTTTCTTAATTTTATTTCTTAATGCAGAATATAATGTCGCTGTTTTTGTGACCAATCAAATGACCGCTGATCCAGGAGCAACTATGACGTAAGCCTCAATGTTCTGCTTTTGTATTTCACAGAGGTTAATAACAAGAGGGTTAGAGTATAGAATAGAAAATAATTTCAAAAAAACAAAAAAAGAAAATAATTTCAAAATAATCTTTATGTGGACACAAATGTATCACAAATCACTTTATTACACAGTACATATTACTCATAATTGCAAAATCACTTATCCACAATTCTTTCTAATTGTTTATAGAATAAAGCTGTAGTTTAAACATTTTCATAGAACTCTGGGCTCCTCTTTGCTCTAGGTGCAGGGATGTCCAACTTGCAGCCCATGGACCACCTGCAGATTATGTAAGGACTTCTTTCCTTATCACAAAAATTATGCACAGAGCTTTTTTTTTGGCTCATCAGCTTTCATTAGTGTTTGTATATTTAATGGGTGGCCCAAGACAACTCTTCTTCCAGTATGATGCAGAGAAGCCAAAAGTTTGGATACCCTTGGAGGGCTAATGCGATATTGGAGGACAATAAGAAATAGATCCTAGAGAAATAAAAACTTACATTCTAGATACATAAATGCCGTCTATTGTGCTGACAAGTTGTTGGCCTAAAAACAAAAAAAGCAGGCTTTTTACAGGATATAGATGAGATATATTTATGAAAGGACTATGGCCAGCCATAATAGCTCACACCTATAATCCTAAAACTTTGGGAAGCTGAGGTGGGAGGATTGCTTGAGCTAGGAGTTTGAGACCAGTCTGATTAGGAGTGAGACCTGTCTCTACAAAAAAAAAAAAAAAACAGAAAAATTGTGGCAGCGCCTATGGCTCAGTGAGTAGTGCACCGGCCCCATATATTCCTCCACTATAAAAGAGAAACATATGGCTCAGCACCTGCAGCTCAACAGGCTAAGGCGCCAGCCATGTACACCTGAGCTGGCGGGTTCGAATCCAGCCCAGGCCCGCCAAACAACAATGACAGCTGCAACCAAAAAATGGCCGGGCGCTGTTCTGGGCGCCTGTAGTCCCAGCTACTTGGGAGGCGGAGGCAGGAGACTTGCTTGAGCCTAGGAATTGGAGTTTGCTGTGAGCTGTGGTGCCATGGCACTCTATCCAGGGTGACAGCTTGAGACTCTATCTCAATTAAAAAAAAAAAAAACAGAAATATAAAAAATTCCCTCTTGGCCAGGTACAGTGGCTCACACCTGTAATCCTAGCACTCTTGGGAGGCAGAGGTAGGTGGATTGCTTAAGCTTGAGAATATGAGACTAGCCTGAGCAAAAGCAAGACCCGTCGCTACTAAAAATAGAAAAACTGAGGCAAGAGGATCACTTGAGCCCAAGAGTTAGAGGTTGCTGTGAGCTATGACACCACAGCCCTCTACCCAGGGCAACAGCTTAAGACTCTGTCTCAAAAAAAAAATTTTTTTTCTTCTGGTATTAATAAGTAATTTGGGAGGGAGAGTAATACTTGAAACCACATAAATATCTTGTTCTGCAATAAGCTTTCATCCATTTGTTTTAGCGTCCATTGAATACTCTTACTTAAGTTAATTACTACTCTGATGATTGCAATACAAAATGATATTACTCTAGGCTGGGCGCGGTGGCTCACCCTTATAATACTAGCACTCTGGGAGGCCGAGATGGCTGGATTGCTTGAGCTCAGGACTTGTGGATCAAAATGATATTACTCTAAAACTGAGACAAAACATCATATAGTAGTAGATAAAGTGAGTTACTGGCATATATATTAGAAGGTATTTGATATGCTAGTGTAAATTCTATAAATTGTACTGAAATGAATGTGTCTCTCTTTTTTTGAGACAGTGTCACATTGTAGCCCCAGCTAGAGTACAGTGGCATCATCATAGCTTATTGCAACCTTAAACTACTGGGCTCAGAGGGATTCTACTGCCTCAGATTCTCAAGTGGCTGAGACTATAGGCATCTGCCATGATGCTCAGCTAATTTTTCTATTTTTTTGTAGAGACAGGTCTCACTCTTGCTCAGGCTGGTCTTGAATTCCAGGTCTCAAGCCATCCTCCTGCCTCAGTCTCCCAGAGTACTCAGATTATAGTAAGAGCCATCACACCTGGCCTTTTAGGCATTTTTTAAAACTTACCCTAACAATATTGCTGTATTTTCTGCAGTTTGAATATCACTCAGTTCAATATGCTTTTATGAGTATTTTCTACTTAGTTACAAGAGATTCCAATGTGAAAATATTAGCTATACCAATGGTATTAAGCAAGTTAAAAAGATTGAGGAGGGAGAAATCAATTATTTATTCATTTGACAAATATTTATTGAAAATTTGCTATGTATCAAGATTCTGGGAATTCACTAGTGAACAAAAGGAACAAAACTCTTTGCCTCCATAAGGAAGAAAATTAAATAATATCATTCAGCTCAAAATTTTAGTCTTAGTATAGTCCTTGAGGGGTTAAGGGTATCTTCTCTGTTTTATAAGGTGTCTTTCACACTTAGGACATGAAGTACTTAACAAATGGAATAATTTTAAACTGAAGAGAAATGGAAGATTTTTAAGGCTCACTTTAAAAAGACAAAATGACTCATTGGCTCAGAGGGAGGAGGTGGATTGTATTCAAATAAAACAGTACAAGTTAAAGAGCAATGTTCTTTCTTCAGGTGTGGGGAGGGAACACTGAAGAGGCCAAAACTGTCACTTTAGAGTTAGAAGGCAAAGAAAATTGCTGTAAATCAGGTCAGAGAGGGGTTCTTTTTCCTACATTTGTAGAAAGTTTCAAAAAGAGTAAAACCATCTTGGGTGGCACCTGTTGCTCAGTGAGTAGGGCACCGGCCCCATATACCGAGGGTGGCGAGTTCAACCTCGGCCTTGGTCAAACTGCAACAAAAAAATATCAGGGCGTTGTGGCAGGTGCCTGTAGTCCCAGCTACTCGGGAGGCTGAGGCAAGAGAATCCCCTAAGCCCAGAAGTTGGAGGTTGCTGTGAGCTATGACCCACAATACTCTACCGAGGGCGACAGGATGAGACTCTGTCTCTAAAAAAAAAAGAGTAAGACCATTTTGAATCAACTCCAACAAGACAATGAAAGGAGAAAAAGAGAGGTGACAGCATAGAAGTAATTGGAGAGGGAGTTGGAATAAGTTGATGTGAGCCAAGTAACAAAGGCTAGTATTTGTACTGGCTAAGCTACTCTGAAACAGCATCTCCTCCACCTAGCCAAGTTGTAAAGAAACAAGGTTCACTATAATTAGTATGTTAAATTATAATTAGTATATTAAATTATAAGAATATGAATTAAATGCATGTCTTCATATAAAGCACCAAAATTGCCACAACTAAATGAAAGAAAAAACAGGGTAGTTTTAAATTAAAGGATTTCAAATACTGTTAGGAAACCTCCCATAAAGAAAACAGCTTTGTTTCTCAGTGTTGAGGAACTCAAAGCTGCAGCTTGCCTGGAGCCTGTCAGAGAAATATCACTATAATTGGTATGAATCCCCAAGTACACTGACAATAATTGAGGCTTATATCCCATGCATTTTCCTTGATGGCACATGGTATTAAAAAGGAACAAATTATAGAGGCGAGGAGCTGCTGTAGCAGTAACTCCTAGACTAGGCTTTCAGATACAGAGTTTAGAACTGGAATGATCCAGTTGATGAAAGCCTGGAGATTGAAAATCAATGTATCAGCCTGTAAAACCCCACAGCAGGGCAAATAATAAGACGAGCAACAAAAAGATCATGCCACCTACTTCATTTGTATATTTTCTAAAACCAAAAGTTAACTTAGAACATTTGCAGTCTTATATATGAACAGTTTATTCTCTAAGTATATCTCCTACTGATTCAATATCATTAGCATAAATAAGAGGCAATAAGATCAGAGAAAAAACATTAAACCAGGGTCACTAGCATGGTGATCTTCTGCAAGTCATTTGAACTATTTTTTTTTTTTTTTTTGAGACAGAGCCTCAAGCTGTCAGCCTGGATAGAGTGCTGTGGCATCACAGCTCACAGCAAACTCCAATTCCTGAGCTCAAGCGAATCTCTTGCCTCCGTCTCCCAAGTAGCTGGGACTACAGGCGCCCGCCACAACGCCCGGCCATTTTTTGGTTGCAGCCATCATTGTTGTTTGGTGGGCTCGGGCTGGATTCGAACCCGCCAGCTCAGGTGTAAGTGGCTGGCACCTTAGCCTGTTGAGCCATAGGCGCCGAGCCCATTTGAACTATTTTAATTTCATTTTCCTCTCTTCTCAACATTGATTTTTTTTTTTTTTTTTTGGAGACAGAATCTCACTCTGTTGCCCAAACTAGAGTGCTATGGCCATCAGCCTAGCTCACAGAAACCTCAAACTCCTGGGTCCAAGTGATCCTCCTGCCTCAGCCTCCTGAGTAGCTGGGAGTATAGGCACCTGCCACAATGCCTCGCTAGGTTTTTTTTCTATTTTTAGTAGAGACGGAGTCTTATTCGTGCTTAGGCTGGTCCCAAACTCCTAAGCTCAAACAATACTCCTGCCTCGGCCTCCCCAATTGCTAGGATTATAGAAGTGAGCCACAGCACCCAGCCTCCCCTCAGAATTGAGAATTTATGTTTATTGATTACATAACATGTGCCAAGTGCTTTCATGCATCATTTTATGTAATTCTCATGTGACCCCAATATAACTCAGTTTCCTTGGCTTTCCTGGTTCTATGAAGCCAATCTCAGTATGTTATTGTATTCATCCCTATCTCACCCCCCCCCAAAAAAATCCCAGAATTCCATCTTTAAGATGGTGAAAACTGTATAGATTTTTTCCCATATTTTGAGAGCAAAGGGGAGGGTTACTTAACAAGACTTCTTAAATATACCCTTTTGTAAAAACCATCTCTTTTAGCATTACTCCTTTCTCCCCATTTTTCCCTAATCTCAAAGCCTCCTCCTCATTTTTGGGCAAGCTCACTCAGCCTTTCTCACCTCCGTGGACTCCTCAGAAATGCTGTCTGTAAGCTTAGCCCTTCGCAAATTAAAGGCACCAGAAGTCCCTGCTGTCCCTCCAGCTTGCTCTGGCCCATGCTCCTCAGCGTCCATACTCCAGCCAGTAGTTGAGGTGGGCATTATGATTATTTCAAATTTATAAAGGTAGAAATAGAGGCTCAGAGCACTTAGTGCTTGTGCAATCACACAATTTTAAAAAGAGAGAGCCAGGATTTGAATGCTGGTATTTTTTATTTCAAAGTTGATGCCGTCATATTCTCACTGTTGTATCTTTTCCATTCCATACTATACTCTTTCTATATTTCATGACCCCAGCCTTCTAATTTGAAGTTGGTAAGTCAGGGTGTTTGGGGCCTTACCCTCAAGAATATACAGGTCACTATGAAAGTTTGGAGACAGACTATTAATGGTCCATTATTTCACTTCCAAGAAACACAGTTGAAAGCATCTTTTTGTGGCAGGGCATGGTGGCTCATGCCTGTAATCCTAGCACTCTGGGAGGCCGAGGTAGGTGTAGGTGAACTGCTTGAGCTCACAAGTTCAGAACCAGCCTGAGCAAGAGCGAGACCCCATCTCTAGAAAAATAGCCAGGCACTGTGGCAGGTGCCTGTAATCCTAGCAACTCCAGAGGCTGAGGCAAGAGAATCACTTGAGCCCAAGAGTTTGAAGTTGCTGTGAGCTGTAATGCCATGGCATTCTACCAAGGGCGACAAATTAGGGCTGGGCATGGTGGCTCACACCTGTAATCCGAGCACTCTGGGAGGCCAAGGCAGGCAGATTGTGTGAGCGCAGGAGTTCAGGACCAGCCTGAGCAAGAGTGAGACCCCCATCTCTAAAAAATAGCTGGGTGTTGTGGTGGGTGCCTATAGTCCCAGCTACTCAGGAGGCTGAAGTAAAAGAATCACTTGAGTCCAAGAGTTGGAGATTGCTGGGAGCTATGAGGCTGTGGCACTCAACTCCAGGGCCACTGAGTGAGACTCTGTCTCAAAAAAACAAACAAACAAACAAAAACCAGAAAGCATCCTTTTTGTTTCTCTCATGCAAGTTTCAACTTGCTTGGATTATTGGGGTTACTGGGAGGGTTTTATTTGTTTCCATCACTTGGATTTTGCCTTTTGTGATTTTCGTGTATCTCAAAACTTTCATAACATGCTGGATTCTGTTCTATCACAGGAACAGAAATAAAATAATGATTCTTAGTCCCTCTTTATTCCTAATACCCACCCTCCACCCACCTTCATTTCTTCCTCCTCCTAACTGTAATCCCTAGTCCTTTTTTTTTTTTTTTTAGACAGAGTCTTACTTTGTCACCCTCAGTAGAGTGCTGTGACGTCACAGCTTACCGCAACCTCAAACTCTTGGGCTTAAGCGATTCTTTTGCCTCAGCCTCCCAAGTGGCTGGGACTACAGGCGCCCTCCACAACACCCAGCTATTTTGCCAATTTCAGTGTATGTGGTTGGTGCCTAACCACTGTGCTGTGGGCGCCAAGCCTGTAATCCCTCGTTCCCTGAGTAAGGGAAGAAAAAAGAGAAGAAGAAAATATAAAACAAGGGGAAATAAGAGGATAGGCTAACGGAGGAATGTGGGTGGTTTTCTGAAGCTGTTTTTACTTGGTCAGAAGTAGAAGTAAATTAAAGCCCTCTAAAAGATTGCAGAATGCTCGTATACCTTCTTGTACTTCATGTCAAGATTTGGTTATGACTTAGAATAGTCAGGAAGTTCAAAGACATTTTGAGAAAAGTTTATTGGTCTACATTTCACTGAAAGAGTGACTATTTTACTTAATTTTTTAATTAAATAGTAGTAGTTAACCTTAATTGAGAATCTCTTAGGTACCAAGATTGCTATAAGGGTAAGGCTAATGAATGAACAGGTACAGTTCCTGGCTTATAGGAGTTATATTAAATATAGCTTACAGTGAGTTATATTAAATATTATCTTGAATCTTCAGAATGGCCCTAAGAGATAAGGTCTTAATATTTCCCATTTTATAATATAAACAACTAAGGTTTATAAAAGCAACATACATAATAAGTGAGTTAGGATTAGGAAAGCAGATAAATAATAATAATTGTATTCACTAGGCTAATACCTTACCTGAATTATTTCATTTAAGTCTCACAACTATCCTGCCCATTAGATACAGTTACTATCCTCCCTTTAAAATGAAGAAACTTAAGGAGGCGCCTATGGCTCATCGAGTAGGGCGCCGGCCCCATATACAGAAGGTGGCGGGTTCAAACCTGGCCTCGGCGAACAGCAAAACAGAAAAATAGCCGGGCGTTGTGGTGGGCGCCTATAGTTCCAGCTACTCAGGAAGCTGAGGCAAGAGAATTGCCTAAGCCCAGGAGTTGGAGGTTGCTGTGAGCTGTGTGACACGATGGCACTCTATCGAGGGTGATAAAGTGAGACTCTGTCTCTACAAAAAAAAAAAAATATATATATATATATACATATATATATATATATAAAAATAAAATGAAGAAACTTAGAATGGCTAAATAATTTTCTTGAAGTCACATGGCTGACAAGCCAGAATTTGAAACCAGGTCTAACTCCAAAGCTCATACACTAGCAGTCCTCAATCTTTTTTCACTCTAGAGACAGGTTTCACAGAAGATAATTTTTCCACTGACATGGGGGTAAGGAGGCAGACCTCAGGCACTGATGGGAGCCATGGGAAACAGCTGTCAATACAGATGAAGCTGCTTTTTGCTCCACTGCCCATCACTCACCTCCTGCTGTGTGGCTCAGTTCCCAAGTTTCATGGAAGACAATTTTCCACAGATGGGGATGTTGGGGAAAGGTAGAGGGCAAGAGGCTGGAAGGAGCTTTGCAGCCAGCTCCTAACAGGCTGCTTTCCATGGTCCAGGGGTTGGGGACCATAGTCATACACCACAGTTAATCAGGGCTACATTTGCCTGGAGAAAGGCTGGCATGCTATCACCTGAGAGGCTTTGCAGGGATGTAGCCATTACTCTGGTGAACTGACCATATTCATTATGGGCTCACAGCCTTGCAGGCAGAGATTTGATTTGGTCAACCTACTGAGAACCAATCCATTTCTTTGGGGCAGACTCACATTAATTAAGCTCATGAGACTCAACGAAAAATGAGAGGACCAGTTTATTCATAATGAAAAATGTGACTACATTTGAAGTGCACGTGACTACTGTGTTCTTTGTAAGTAAGCCTCTATAAGAATTTTTTTTTTTTTTTAGATAGTCCTCTGTCTGCTACCCAGGCTAGAATGCAGTCACAAGATCATAACTCACTCAAATTCCTGGCTTAAAGCCATCCTGCCCCACCCTCCCAAGTAGTAGCTAGAACTGTAGGCACATACCACCATGCCCAGCTCTTCTTTCTTTCTTTCTTCTTTTTTTTTTGAGATAGAGTCTCACTTGGTCACCCTTGGTAGAGTGCCATGATGTTATGGCTCACGGCAACCTCAAGCTTGGGTTCAAGGAATCCTCTTGCCTCAACCTCCCAAGTAGCTGGACTGCAGGTGCCCACCGCAATGCTTGGCTAGTTTTTAGAGATAGGGTCTTGCTTTTGCTCAAGCTGGTCTCGAACTCCTGAGGTCAAGCAATCCATGTGCCTCAGCCTCCCAGAGTGCTAGGATTGCAGGCATGAGCCACCAGGCCTGGCCTTCATTTTTCTTTTTTGTGTAGAGCAGTAGTTCTCAACCTGTGGGTCGTGACCCCTTTTTAACAATGAAAATACATTGCGGCATTAGGAAGGTTGAGAACCACCGGTGTAGAGAAAGGTTCTTGCTATGTTGCCCAAGCTGGTCTCCAACTCCTGGCCTCAAGCAATCCTACCACCTCAGTCTCCCAAAGTACTAGGATTACAGGTGTGAATGATCATACCTGCCTAATTAAAATTTTTTTTTTTTTTTTTGTAGAGACAGAGTCTCACTTTATCGCCCTCAGTAGAGTGCCGTGGCGTCACACAGCTCACAGCAACCTCCAACTCCTGGGCTTAGGCGATTCTCTTGCCTCAGCCTCCTGAGTAGTTGGGACTACAGGCGCCCGCC
>CAUYRH010138785.1:0-33521 GCA_963574655.1 Perodicticus potto | reverse complement strand
GGGGAGGATGGGTGAAGGGAGGGTGATTAGTGGGATCACACTTACGGTGCATCTTACAAGGGTACAAGTGAAAATTACTAAATGTAGAATATAAATGTCTTCATATAGTGATTAAAAGGCCATGTAGGCTATGTTAAATAGTTCAATGAAAACATTTCAGATTGTGTATAAAGTCAGCACATTGTGCCCCATGATTGCATCAATGTACACAATTATGATTTAATAAAATAAAAAAAAAAACAAAAATTAAAAAGGGAAAATAATAACAGATTCCACAGAGATAAGGGATTATCTCTGACTACTATAATAAACACAACTACACCCATAAATATGATAATGTGGCAGAAATGGACCAATAACTGGAATTACACCATCTTACTATACTTAACCAGGAAGAAATAGATCTCTTGAACAGACCAATATCAAGCACTGATATCAAAGAAACAATAAAAAATCTTCCAAAAAAATGCCCTGGACCAGATGGCTTCACACTAGAATTCTACCAAACCTTCAAAGAGTTTGTATATATACTGCAAACCTATTCTAAAACATTGATTCCACAACACATTCTATAAAGCAAACATCATCCATAGCCGGGCATTGTGGCTGGCACCTGTAGTCCCAGCTACTCGGAAGGCTGAGGCAAGAGAATCACCTAAGCCCAGGAGTTGGAGGTTGCTGTGAGCTATAACACCACAGCACTCTACTGAGGGTGACAAAGTGAGACTCTGTCTCCAAAAAAAAAAAAAAAGCAAACATCACCCTGATTCCAAAACCAAGAAAGTACCCAACTAAAAAGGAGAACTACAGATCAAATTCACTAATAAATAATAACACAAAAATACTCAATAAAATCCTAGCCAATAGAGTGTAGCAACACATTTAAAAAATATTTTGCACCACAATCAAGGAGTTACACATCATACAATTATACATACACCATGCTTCATTCTAGATATGCAAGGCTGGTTTAACATATGCAAATCCATAAGTGTAATTCATATCAATAAAAGGAAAAACAAAGACCATATGATCCTCTCATAGATGCAGAAGAAACATTTGATAAAATCTCCATCATTTTCTAACAAGAATACTTAAGAATATAGGTAGAGATCACACTTTTTTTTTTTTTTTTTTTTTGCAGTTTTTAGCCAGGGCTGGGTTTGAACCCACCACCTCCAGTATATGGGGCCAGTGCCCTACTCCTTGAGCCACAGATGCCACCCAAAGTCACACATTTTTCAAACTGATTGAAGCTATCTGTGGCAAACTGAATAGAGTAAAACTGAAAACTTTTCCACTTAAAACTGGAACTAGACAAGGATGTCCTCTATTATCACTACTATTTAACATAGTGCTGGATGTTCTAGTCAATGCAATCAGACAAGGGATGGATATAAAGGGCATCCAAATGGGAGCAGAGGAGGTCAACCTCTCACTCTTTGCCAATGAAATGATTTTACATGTAGAGAACCACAGAGACTCAACCAGAAGACTCCTGTAAGTGATCAAGAAATAAAATAACTTTTCAGGCCATTAAATCAAAGTCCACAAATCAACAGCCTTTGTATATGTCAGTAACAATAAAGTTGAGAAGCTAATCAAAGACACAAGTCCCTTCACAGTAGCTTCAAAGAATATACCTAACAAAAGAGATGAAGGATCTTCACAAAGGGAATATTAAACCCTAAGAAAAGAAATAGCAGAAGACATTAACAAATTAAAAATGAAAAAAAAATACCATGCTCTTGACTGGGAAGAATCAACATTTGTTAAAATATCTATACTACCTAAAGTAATCTACAGAATCAATGCAATCCCCATAAAAAAAAAAAAAAAATCAAAGAAATAGTACTTTGTTTTGTATGGAACCAGAATAAACCTGTATAGCTAAGGCAATTTTTAGTAATAAAAACAAACCCAGAGGCATCACTTTATCAGACTTTAGGTTATATTATAAGTTCATGTGATCAAAACAGCATGATATTGGCACAAAAATAGAGTCACAGACATATGGAAACAAACAGAAAACCAAGAGATGAAACCAGTCTCTTAAAACCATCTGGTCTTTGATAAACAAAACAAAGGCATACACTGGGGAAAAGAATCCCTCTTCCTTGGCAGTACCTTTGGCTCAGTGAGTAGGGCACTGGCCCCATATACTGAGGGTGGTGGGTTTAAATCCAGCCCAAGCCAAACTGCAAAAAAAAAAAAAAAACAAATTGCCAGGCATTGTGGTGGGCACCTGTAGTCCCAGCTACTAGGGAGGCTGAGGCAAGAGAATTGCATAAGCCCAAGAGTTGGAGGTTGCTGTGAGCTGTGATGCCATGGCACTCTACCAAGGGCAAAAAAGTGAGACTCTGTCCCTTAAAAAAAAAAAAAGGCTCAGCGCCTGTGGCTCAACGGGCTAAGGTGCCAGCCATGTACACCTGAGCTGGCGGGTTCGAATCCAGCCCGGGCCCGCCAAACAACAATGACGGCTGCAAACAAAAAATGGCCGGGTGTTGTGGCAGGCGCCTGTAGTCCCAGCTACTTGGGAGGCAGAGGCAGGAGAATCGCTTGAGCCCAGGAATTGGAAGAATCCCTATTCCATAAATGGTTCCGGGACAACTGGATAACCACATGTGGAAAACTTAAACTGGACTCATATCTTTCACCACTTACAAAAATTGACTCAAGATGGATAAAAGATTTAAATCTAAGTCATGAAATGATAAAAATCCTAACAGACAAAAAGAATCCTAGAGGACAATGGGAAAGACTCTTGAGGAAGTCAGCTTGGGGAAAGATTTTATGAAGAAGACTTCATGGCAATTGAAACAACAAAAAAAATCAAATGGGACTTAATTAAACTGAAAAGCTTCTGTACAGCTAAGGACACAACAATTGAAGCAAATAGACAACCTTCACAATAGGAAAAGATATTTGCATGTTACAAATCTGGCAAAGACTTTGACCATTAGGATCTGTAGAGAACTCCAATTAATCAACAAAAAAAGAGGAAATAATCCCATCTATCGCTGGGTAAGTACACATGAAGAGAACCTTCTGTGAGGAAGAAAGATGAATTGCTAAGAAAGATATGAAAAAATGCTCATCATCCCTAATCATCAGAGAAATGCAAATCAAAACCACCCTGAGATAACACCTAACCCCAGTGAGAACAGCCCACATCACAAAATCACAAAGTTGCTTATGCTGGGAAGGGTGTGGAGAGAAGAGAGCACTTCTACGCTGTTGGTGGGAATGCAAACTAACATAGCTTCTTTGGAAAGAAGTATGGAGAATCCTCAAAGAACTCAAATTAGGCCTCCCATTTGACCCCACAATCCTAAAAGCAAACAAAAATCATTCTCTTACAAAGACATTTGCACTAGTTTATCACAGCTCAGTTTACTAATCACCAAGATGTGGAAACAACCTAAATGCCCATCAACCCAGAAATGAATTAACAAGCTGTGGTATATGTATACTATGGAATTCTATGCAGCCATAAAAAAAAAAAAAAAAAAAATGAAGACTTACACCTTTCGTATTAACCTGGATGGAGTTGAAACACATTCTCCTTAGTAAACTAACACAAGTAAGGAAAACCATATATCTAATCTACTCAATACTAATATGAAGCCAGCAGATGATCTATCACACACTTTACTCAATTCAAGTTCAGGTGAGGGGGAATGGGAGAAAGGAGAGAGGTAAGGAGGGAAAGGGATTGGTGTGCTCCCATTTAGTGGGCACAATGTAAGGGCATATGGCACACCTTTTGGGTGTGGGACACAATTGCAAGAGAGAGCACCTCTACCTAACAAATGCAAATGCTGTAACCTCGTTTTTGTTCCCTCACATTAACCTGAATTTAAAACAAAAAAATTTTTTTAATAAAACTTGAAGATGAGGTCCTTTTTAATTAAACAGAGATGACAGGCCCTTGTGAATGTATTATTTTGCTGAAAGTCCTTAGTCATCCACTGGATTCATTTTCCTGAATGCCCATTTTTCTCCTTCAGTGGCTTTGATTAAAATTCTGGAAACAGATGCAACTGTCTTATAATATAGCAGACAAAATGTAAAGCAGACAATATTAATCTGTCAGCAAGCTTTAAATATTCCTTCTCTTCTCTTGTACAAAACAAGCCTCATCTACCATGCATTTTCATCCCCTTGCTTCTTTCAGATTATTGATCTTTATGTTATTTCTGCAAGCACATGGAAAGTTTTAATAGTGTGTCTGAATTAAATCTATGAGGCATGGAGCCTATTTTATTCAAATGAATATGTCTTTAATACATTTCAGAATGAATCTGTAAAAAAAAAAAGTCTTCATTAAGAGCTGTTTCTGATTGTTACTTCCAATGTTACATGATGGCCTTATACAGTTTTACAACACACACTAAATATGAAGAAAGAGCAAATGAAAATAAATATTACACATCAGGAGTGCTCATAAAACCACTGTGGTATCATCCTGGCCTCTAACCAAGCTCAAAAAAAGTAGCATCTAAAATCCTACTTTTAATGTTCTATACTTTCTATAAAAACCTTTATGACTACTCCCAAGATAATGCCATATTTTTAAACCAGCAGTAGGCAATTTCTCTCTTTCTCGCCATTAAAACAACAAAACAACACAAAGAAAATCTAGAAGGAAAATCTTACCTCTAGTTTTTTAGCATCAACCTTTTTAATTAGGAAAATAAAAGTTTTAATATTAAAAGCAAATGATTTATTCCCCAGGGATTTACATTTTCATAATATATAACACTAAATGTTCTGCACTTCTTATTTTAAATAGTAGATGGGGCTCTTGACCCCAGGCCATGAATACATGTCAAGCTATTCTATGCTAACAACTACAAAACAACTTATTCTCTTAATTACTTACAAGTATTTTATTCTTTAATAACATTTTTAATATGCTAAGAAAATAAATCAAGCACAACTTAAAGGTAGAATAAAATTGAAGTCTGTATGAAATTCATAAAACCCAGCTAAAAGAACAATAGAAATTCTGACTAGTTGAGGGGCACTCTAACACTTGTCCTGGGTGTTCAATAAATCTTTTATTCTCTCATTAATTAGTATTATTAATATTATTACTATAATATTATAGTAATTATATTACTATAAACTAATACTTAATCTGTAGAAATGTATAATTTATATACCCACATTATGTATTCTAACATCAGACAATATAATGATAGCTCTGTATTCAAAAAACATTGTGGTGACTAAAATTAAGATGGGAAAACTAAAGAAGCAGTCCTAATCAGTGATGTATAAAAGCACCAAGAAGCAAGATCTAAAGCTCTCTAGAAATAAATAAGGACTTACTATTTATGCCCCTGATTTGTTCCAGTAAAAGTAGAAAGAAATTTTCAATAATAAAAAGGAAAAGAAAGTGTACAGAGGAAGAACAAGCATTTTATGTAAGAGGCCATACATAGCCAACAAGATACGAAAAGATGCTCCACATAATGGTTTAATAAGCAAGTGCCAATTAAAACTCAAAGAAAATCCTTACCACTAAACACCCACAAAAATGACTAAAACTGAAAAGGCTAACAGTATTGCTAGGCAAGGATGTGAAGCGATTGCAACTCTCATACATTGTCATTGGAAGTGTGAATATATACAATCATTTTGGAATAGTTCTTAATAGTACCTATCAAAACTAAATATTTGCCTTCCTTATGACCAAATAATTCCATTTTTACATACACAGTTGGATAATTAAATTGCAAACTCATCCTAGAAAAAGTGCTTCCTTCCTCATTGATCAATATCACCATGATCATGTTCAAAGCCCTCCCTGCAGCCATCTGATGACGGTCATGATATTCAGCAATGAGGTAGGTAGCACTTTTTCTAGGATGAGCTCACAAACTTAATTATCTGACCTCAGATAAACCAAAGAAAAATAAACACGTATGTCCACTAAAAAAATACTAGAATAGTCTTAGCAATTTTCTTTATACTGAATTAAAACTAGAAACAACCCAACTGTTCAGGAACTATAGAATTAATAAATTATTTTGTGGAATATCCACCTACCTAACAGTTAAAAAGAAATAAACCTATGGTTTAATACAATTAACATAAATGATTTTTGCAGTCATAATAATGAGCAAAATGACAACAAGGAGTTATAAACTGCATGATCCCATTTTTATAAAGTCTGATAACTGGCAAAACTAATCTGCCTCAAAAAAAATCAAAGTATTTGTTTTGGGAATAGATTGTGAATAGGGTTGTGACAGGATGGGACATAAGGGAACTTTCTGGTCGGCAGGCAATGTTCTATATCTTTGGATGGTGGTTATATTATACAGCTGGGGGCATATATGTGTGTAAAAATCAAACATATTAGTACATTAAGTGTATATGTAAAAAATTTTCACTTGAGATCTGTGTACTTTATAGAATATAGGTTATACCTGAGGAAGAAACAACTGAAGAATTCAAAATTCTCACATCTTGGTAGCAGAGGCAGATTTAAGAGTTATCAGAGTGTAGCTGGGAGTTGTGACAGGCACCTGTAGTCCCAGCTACTTGTGAGGCTGAGGCAATAGAATTGCCCAAGCCTAAGAGCTAGAGGTTGCTGTGAGCTGTGACGCCACTGCACTCTACCAAGGGTAATAAAGTGAGACTCTGTCTCTAAAAAAAAAAAAAAAGAGTCACCAGAGTGCTCCTTTTAGTGGGGAGCATAGGAGACAAACATTCCTAATGGCTTGTTTTCCTCCTCATTCCTCGGCATGAAGGGCCAACGAGTCATTTGTCTTCTTTGGTGTATTGTCCTCTGTAATATGTGTATTACTTTCCTTGGATTGCTACAACAAATTGCCACAAATTCAGTGGCTTAAAACAACAGAAATCTATTCTCTCAGAGTTGTGGAGACCAAAGTCCAATGTCTAGGTACCAGTGGGGAAATACACCCAGGGCTATAATTTCTCTGAAGACTCTGGGAAAGAACCCTCCTTGTCTCTTTCAGCTCCTGATGGCTCCAAGTGGCACTGGGCTTATGGCTTCATGACTCCAATCTCTGCTTCCACCTTTCCATGGCCTTCTCTACGTGTCTCTGTGTCTTCTTTTATTGGGAGACTTAGCATTGGATTGTGATCTGACCCAGGTAATCCAGGATGAGTCCATTTAGAGACAATTATTTCTGTAAAAATCTTTTTTCCAAGTAAGTTCATATCCACAGGTTCTTGGTATTAGGGCATTGGATATATCTTTAGAGGAAACCCCATTCAACTCACTAAAATGCACACAGATTAAAATGAACGCAACTCCCCATTATAATAACTTTCAGATAATGTGTAACCTCTAACTACTTAAGGACAGTAAGAATATGCATTCACTTGGTATTTTCCAGATATAAAAGAGCTTTTGTATCTTTTTAATCTGATTTGACCTTGATAATCAGCTAACACAAAGAGAGATTTGCCATGGTAACCAAGAGATATTTATTCATCACTATTTATTTATTTAACCAAAGTATACAGTATTGACAGTTTTAGTCTAAGTTCACGACAGCGAATTGGTTCGTGCCAATGTTAAAGAAAGAGAGTATGAATGAATGGACACAGTTCATCCATGGAATTCAGGCCTAGGAAATTCACAAGAAACTGACCTGGGCATAGGAAATGGTGAAGGTTTTTGAATCACAAAACCATTAAAGAAGTATTAAATAAGCCATTAAAGCAGCGGTTCTCAACCTGTGGGTCTCGACCCCTTTGTAACAGTGAAAGTACATTGCAGCATTAAGAAGGTTGAGAACCACTGCATTAAAGGATGTTTGGGGATTCAGTTGTTATCATGACTGAAAATAACATGAGTCTTATTTAAAGGGTTATCACAAGTAGATGGGAATAAATTTATTCTTAGAAGCTTCAGAGGGCACTTCTACAATGGACGGCAGTAAGAAAGCGGCCTGCTTTAACTCTTAACATTCTGATTCCAAACCTAAATAGGTCCAATTTCCTTGATTACACTTCTACGAAGTTTCTATTATTTTTCAAAAAGTGCTTCAAAATGCTATATTTAATATTTTATCTTAGGTCAGCATTGTCACACAGATCTTAATTTGAAAAGCCACAGGTTTATCCCTTTCCAGGAATACTTATTGGCAGATAGAAAAAAAGGTTCATCCTTCCTCAATAAATCTTAACCATTATTAATTGTAAACAAATTTGAGTTCAGTCTCATGATTTGTGGCCAAGAATATGGAGGCAAAATAACTTCTCATACAGGAAGACACCCTTAGACAGCTCTACAGTTGTCAGAGAATAAGAATTTAAAATGCGATCTGTGAATCTACTTTAACCACTTCTAGAAATTGGTGCTCTCAACTATGCAAAGAAAATTTCCCAAAACATAAATCCATTTCCTAATGCGTGCATAAATTTTCCTCCATATAACTAATATTGATATCCTTTAAAGATCACAAAGAAGAGTTTCTTATTCATAAAACATTGATGGATAATAAAGTGCTTATATTGATCTTTCTTTAGAAGAATCTACCCAACTGCAAAGTAATGTATGTTTCTAAACACTATATTCTCTTAAGTTGATGCCTAATTAATTATAGCATGTCGTTATTTAAGTAATCTCTGAGGAGGTTTTACTAATTTTTTTAATGTGTCAGTTAGCTACAGGGGAGAGAAACTATTCAAGACAAATAACAGAACACAGACATTATCAACATATAAAATTAGTCAAAATGTTGAATTTTAAAAGGAGAACGTATAGGTAAATTTGTGGGGAAAGTTCATCACATTCTGCCAACAAATATCAGTAAATCTTGTGTAAATATGTAATTTCAGTAGTAGGCAAGATGCTATATCAAATTTAATAGTACATCTCAAGGTCTGACACTTCGCAGATGTTTAAAAAAGAAAAAAGTAATTTTATGGATTTATTAAACAAAAAAAGTACAGAAAAATGCCTAGGTGGTATTAAAAAAAACATACACAGCCCAGGTACGGTGGCTTACGCTTATTATCCTAGCACTCTGGGAACATAAGGCAGGTGGATCGCTTGAGCTCAGGAGTTGGAGACCAGCCTGAGCAAAAGCAAGACCATGTCTCTACCAAAAATAGAAAAACTAGCCAAGCCTCGTGGCAGGTACCTGTAGTCCCCACTACTCGGGAGGCTGAGGCATGAAGATTACTTGAACCCACGAGTTTGAGGTTGCTGTAAGCTATGATGACGACATGGCAGTGAACCCATGGTGACAGAGTGAGACTCTGTTTCAAACAAAACAAAACACTTATTACTACCATACCCACATATCAACACACATACAAAATGACTGTTTATTTAACAGTAATGCTATAAAATCACCACTAAAAAAAGTCACCATAAACATATTACCGGAAACGTAGAGGCTTAAAACAACAGAAGTGTGTGTGTGTATTGTACATACATACACATAGATATATATAAAATATAAATATATATAATGTGTGTATTATATATATATTATATAAAAAAACAACAGAAGTGTGTGTGTATAATATTAAAAAAACTTCTGGTTTTTTTTTGAGACAGAGTCTCACTCTATCACCCTAAGTGGAGCACTGTAGCTCACAGCAACCTCAAACTCTTTAGCTCAAGTGATCCCCTAGCCTCAGCCTCCCAGGTTGGGACTATAGATGCCCTCTGCAACACGCTGTTAGTTTTTCTATTTTTCTTGGAGATAGGGTCTTGCTTTGTCGCTCAAGGTGACCTCGAATTCCTGAGCTCAGGAATCCACCTGCTTCAGCTTCCCAGAGTGCTACGATTATAGACATGAGCTACCATGCCCGGCCCAGAAATGTATTCTTTTAGAGTTCTGGAGATCAGAAGTCCAAAAATGGGTTTCAGTGGCCTAACACCAAGAGGTAGGCATGTTGGCATATGTTTGAAGTCCCAGCTATTGGGAATTGGGACAGAGAGGCTGAGGCAAGAAGATTCTTTGAGGCCAGGAGTTTAAGGCTGCAGTGAGCTATGATCAAGCCACTGTACTGCAGCCTGAGTGACACATCAAGACTTCTCTAAAAAATTATATAAACTTTTTTTAAAAGATGTAGGCAGAACTGTGTTCCTTTCTGGAGGCTCTATGAAAGAATCTATTTTGCTGCCTTTTTCAGCTTCTAGAGCTCATGAATCTCTGGTTCATGGTCGCCTTCCATCTTCAAAGTCAAAAATGGCTGGCTGAGTCTCACATCTCATGACTGACTCTTCTGCTTTCCCTTTCCACACTTAAAAAAGACCCTATAATTACATTGAGCCTCTTCAGCTAATCCGAGATAATCTATTTTTAAGTCATCTGAGTAGCACCTTTAACTTCTATGTGCAATTTGAATTCCTTCTCACCCTTGTAACATAACACAATTTTCCTTTAGTCTCCCCATGGACTGTCTTCCATCTCTGAAATTATATCCAAACTATTTGCATATATGCATTATTCTAGGAAAAGGGTCTATAGCTTTCAACAAATTTACAAATGTTTAAAAATCAGTAGACTGGTCCCAACAATAGTCTGAAGAACACCAGTGTTCTCTTGGAAGCAGTTTGGCAGTGTCGACAATACAGAGTTTTAGAATAGTTTTTTATTATCTGTATTTTTAACTATAATCATAAAACCTTGATATGAATTCAAAGTTTTTCTTAGTGTTTTTCCTCTGTGTGTTTTTATAAGGACCATATAAATGGAGAGGAACAAGGGAGAGAGAACTCACCTATGCACAAGAGCAAGCAAATGATACAGATGTTCTTTGAACCACTTTTTTTTTTAACTTTATGTAAATACTAAATAAACAGGTTTTTAAATTTTTTTTTTTTTTTGAGACAGTCTCACTTTGGCGCCCTGATAGACTGCCATGACATCATAGCTCACAGCAACCTCAAACTCTTAGGTTCAAGTGATCCTCTTGGCTCAGCCTCCTTAGTAGCTGGGACTACAGGCACCTGCTACAACGTCTGGCTATTTTTAGAGAGAGGGGGTCTCATTCTTGCTCAAGCTGGTCTTGAACTCCCTGAGCTCCAGCAATCCACCAGCCTTGGCCTCCCAGGGTGCTAGGAGTATAGGCATGAGCCACTGCACCAGGCCAAAAAGGTTTTGTTGGGTTTTTTTTAAAAAGGTTTTTTTGAGTTATAAATCTCCTTCAGAAAAACAAGACTTGTCAGGAAAATCAAAGGAACTTAAAAACCCTACTAAGCAAATTTTTTTTAAAACATTCACCAGTTTTCAAGTTACTGTCCAGTATGTTTTCGTCTTTAAAAGTCTGCATTCTTTCTTGAAAGATGAACAGACCTATAGCTTTCACAGTTATATCTGAATAAGTTAATATGCTGAAGCCAACATTCCATCAATTGTAACTCATTCATTAGCAGTAGGGAAAAACAGCACTGAAATTACAAGACCTTAGTTCTCCAAATTACTTACATTTATCATTCTTTTGCTAATGATTGCATTACAGTTTCCCAAAGCAAAATCCCATACTTCAAATTATGATTTCAGATTTACTCTTATAACAAATACAGAGGAGTAAGTAGGCAGAGACAGAAACTAGCTGGGTAGAAAGGGCCGGGGGAGAATAATTAACTTTTTACTGTATGGAAGAAAGAAGGCTGAAAACTTCTGCCCTAATTGAGTACCCAAATAATTGAGTTCTTTCCTCTTATTAAGTGGAGAAATTACTCCATCACACTGTGGAGTATTAATGTTCTGGGCAGGAATTCTTATTAGTTTTTTACCCATGAATTTGATGGTCTGAAATAAAAGGGCTTTTTCTTTCTCTTTCAAATTTAACTCAGGAATTTGCACCCCCTTGTGGTCAAACATAAAATTCTTAGTTTTCAAAAGACCATTTTTTCCAATTGGGCTTTTTAGTTCAGGCATAGGAAGTACGGTATGTTACTTGATTTTGTCTTCCCTAGCAAATCACGAAACTCTAATGAAGAATTTTAGGCTTATTAAATAAAATGTTAACCAAAATGAGAGACTTATATTCTAAATGTGACCTCCACGTAGACTTTAGCCTGCGCAAAATGGAGATAATTGCATCCACTTCATGAGTTGTATGAGAATTCAATGGGAAAATGCATGTACATGTTTAGCAGAGGGCTTGACACAGTAGGTCCTCAATAATATTATTTATCAACACCATCACTTTAGAATTCTCTTGACAAGAGTATATCTAAAAGGACACATAGATCAGAATTCTTTTTTTTTTTTTTTTTTTTGCTGTTTTTGGCCAGGGCTGTGTTTGAACCCACTGCCTCCAGCATATGGGGTCGGCGCCCTACTCCTTTGAGCCACAGGCACTGCCTCGTAGATCAGAATTCTGCAGTGAGGAAACCAGGCTGCGTTATTTACTTATTCATGAAGTTCTAATACAATCTTGCAAATAAGTTCCCCAAATATATCATTTATTCATATTCCTCTAGCTGATTCTTCCCACAGGTACATCATACATATATATATATATATATTTTTTTTTTTTTTTTTTGTAGAGACAGAGTGTCACTTTATCACCCTCTGTAGAGTGCTGTGGTGTCACAGCTCACAGCAACCTCCAACTCCTGGGCTTAGGCCATTCACCTGCCTCAGCTTCCCGAGTAGCTGGGACCACAGGCACCCGCCACAATGCTGGGCTAAGGTACATCATATTTTTAAAGTACAAAGAATTTGTGATTATCTCTGGAAGGTAGAAATTTGGATGATTTTTACTTTCCTATTTAGACTTCCCTGGTTGTTTTTTTTTTAAATTATAATAACCAGAAAAAGCAATAAAACTACTCCATTTCTAAATATTATTCTAATGAAATGTAACAATAAGTTAACATCCTTATTCACCTTATAGGAGTCATTACTCATATTTGGCTAAAATCATTTGTCAGGCTGATTTACCATTTTAAGACACTCTTGAATAAGAATGCTAACCGCTAAAGGTACTGAGGTACCATTTTTAAAACACTCATTAAAGAAGTCATTAAAAGATACGCTTATGACCGACTCACAACTATAAAGAACATCTACTAAAATGCTAAGCACTGTTGAAATGCCTTTAATATATTGGCTCATTTACATCCTTACAATACCAAAAGGTCCATCAGATAAAGTAACTCATCTAAGATAACACAGCGAGTAGCAAAGCTGGAGTTGAAACCCAGGCAATTTGGTTCCAGAGTCCTTAAGCAGCAGACAAAAGTACCACTGAACCTTAAGACAAGTGCACTGCCCTCTTAACCCTGGATGGTCTCAAGTTGCTAATATCCATTTCTTTTCCAAAGAACCATAACGATGCAAACCTTGCTATCCTCCCATTTCCTTACTAATTAATACTTGAAGCACTTTCATATCCATTGTCTTATTTAACCTTCACAAGGAAGGTGTTCAAATACTGACTGTATCATTACTTATTGTCTTATCATAGTTCCCAGGTTTTTTGTTTTTTTGAGACAGAGTCTTACTTCATCGCCCTCTGTAGAGTGCTGTGCAGTCACAGCTCACAGCAACCTCAAACTCTTGGGCTTAAGCAATTCTCTTGCCTCAGCCTTCCAATTAGCTGTGACTACGGGTGCCAGCCACAATGCCGGGCTATTTTGTTGTTGTTGCAGTTGTCATTGTTGTTTAGCTGGCCAGGCCGGGTTTGAACCCATCTGCCTCGGTGTATGTGTCCAGCTCCCCACACACTGAGCTACGGTCGCCACCATAGTTCCCAGTTTTTGAGAGTGGACATAGGTTTGCCTAGATCTTGTGCTTCTACATATCGGTTGGAAGACTTTGGGGCAGGTTTCTTAATCTGAGCCTTTGGTGACCTCATCTGTAAAATGAAGATAATACCTACTTCATAGAGCTGTTGTTACCCAATAAACACGATTAATCCGTAAAGCATTTATTTAGCAGTGTCCTAGCACACACTCAATACGTGGTAGCTGTTATTAGTTTATCAATGCGTCATACAAAGGAAACTCTGGATTCACTTAACATGTCGTTTAAAAAAAATATCACCCTCTCTGGCTCCGCGCCTGTCGCTCAGCAGCTAGAGCGCCAGCCGCATACACAGGAGCTGGAGGGTTCGAATCCAGCCTCAGCCTGCCAAACAACGACAACTGCAACCAAAAAAATGGCCAGATGTGGCAGGTGCCTGCAGTCCCAGCTACTTGGGAGGCTGAGGCAAGAGAATCGCTTAAGCCCAAGAGTTTGAGGTTGCTGTGAGCTGTGATGCTACAGTGCTCTACTGTAACATAGTGCGACTCGGTTTCCGAAAAATAAAAATCACCGTTTCTCGGTCAGGCGTGATGGGAAACTGAGGCGGGTCGATTGCTTGAGCTCAGGAGTTGGAGACCAGCCTGAGAAAGAGCTAGACCCGTCTCTATTAAAAATCGAAAAAATGGCTGGGTGTTGTGGCAGGTGCCGGTAGTCCCAGCTACTAGGGAACTAGGGAGGCTGAGGCAAGAGGATAGCTCAAGCTCAACAGTTTGAGGCTGCTGTGAGCTGTGACACGACGGTACTCTACCCAGGGTGGCAGATTCTGTCTCCAAAAAAGAAAAATCACCCTAAATGACATCCAAAGACTGCGCATCCCTATCTTCCAAACCGAGCAGAAAGTTTGAGGATAAACAAGCCGGTTAGAGAAAATGGATTTGATGACAGCGCCCTCGCAACAGGCAGGCGAGGCCAGCGAAGAAGGCCCCCAGCCATCCTGAATCAGGATTAACTGGAAGGCAGGTGCGCACGCAAACACGCACTCGCACGAGCAGCTGCCGAGGAAGCAGAAGAAACGACGCCCGTGTGCGCTCAGGTTGGAGCTTGGGAGAAGACGGCCAAGGCTGCAGAATCGGACGCTCGTGGACCGCCACGGGCAAACTACTGCACGGCTCTGAGCCTTGGCTTCCCGGGCTTCAAGCTGAGAATAGTTGTTCCTACCTCGGAAAGAGGCTTTGGGACTTGAGAGCGCGGACGGCGGGGCCGTTTGATACAAGTGTCAAGACACCTTCCCCTGTTGGGAACTCAGACAAAGGCTGTAAGACGTTTTCCTTTTCGCCTAAGAGGGACCTCCAGGAGTATACTATTTGTCTATCTGTTTACCTCCAGGAGTATACTAACTGCCTGCCGATTGCTACGTGTTTGCGCACCCTCGGGCCCACAGCGCGCACGGTCAGTTCGCCGCAGCAACTGTGCAAAGGCCACACGCACGCTCAGGAAAGGAGGCTAGCGGGCTGCAACCCAGCAGGCGAGCGGAGAGCCGCGCGCAGCCGTGGTTCTGCGCATGTGCAAGGCGTGGGGTGGGGGCGAGAGGAGGGTTGGCGTCCGCGCCTGCGCCAAAGTGTCAGGGCAGCCGGAGGAGGGGGGTCAGAGGCGGTATTGACAGCTGCGGAGGCAGCCCGCGTTCCCGGCATGCCGTGGGGCGGCGGGGTTGGCTCTAACGAATTTGAATGAGGAGCCTCAGCGCTTTCGGCGCCATTTTCGAGTGATGCCTGGTCTTAGCAATCTAGCGGGAGGGACCGGATAAGCTGTCGGAGAGTACAGAACCACTAGGACTGGGCCAAAAAAGAGAAAAAATCGCCCGCAGTCGGCGGAGCTTCGCCCCGGTTGGTGCAGTCGGTAAGAGCCCGACAAAGTAGCAGGACGGGGCTCGGAGAGGGCAGTGGGGTGCAGGGACTGGGCGCGGGGTCTGGGGTCACTTGAATGCGAAAAAGCCCAGGCGGCGGGGTCGGGGCGACGCGAGGTGTGCGAGCGGGCGTGGCGGGAGCGCGGGGGCCGCGCCGTGGGGGAGGGGAGGGGGGCTGCAGTTTGAGCGGGACGCGCGGGCAGCGCGGGGGGCGGCCGCCGCCCAGCCGGACTGTCACCGGACCCCGGGCCCGGCCGATCTGTCACCGGGCCCCGGGCCGCCGCCCGGCCGACTGTCACCCGGCCCCGGGCCGCCGCCCGGCCGACTGTCACCGGACCCTGGGCCGCCGCCCGGCCGGACTGTCACCGGGCCCGGCCCGGACGGCCCAGCGCATCTGTCACCCGGGCCCGGGCCGCCGCCCGGCCGACTGTCACCGGGCCCGGCCGATCTGTCACCGGACCCCGGGCCCGGCCGCGGAGCCCGGACAGGAGGGGCGCGCGCTTCCCCCGCATTTCCGAGCCCGCAGTCCCCGGCCCACTGTCTTCCCCGGACGGAAACTTGATGGAGGTGGACGGGCGTCAGCTGTCCGTGGACGGCGCTGGGCAGCCCTCGCCGCCCCCTGCGCGTCCCGTCCCGTCCCGTCCCGTCCCCGCGAGGACGGTCGGCGGCAATGACCGCGCCCGACGCCGCAGGGCCGGGGTGAGGTCGCTGCGGGCTCTGGCGGAGACGCGGACTTTCACTTCTTCCTGGGGACGTCTGTCATCCGCCCTCAGCCGTGTCCCGTCTCGGGGGCGCGATGAGAGCCGGGCTGGACTCCGAGTCCTCCGGGCTGCTGCTCCGACTCGTTTCTTGTCCAGTCTGTGCCGCTTGTCGCGAGGAAACCAGCAGTCTGGAAACGAGCGACCTTCTCCTCCCGAAGGGTCCGTCTCGGGGCCACCTGCCGTCCTCTGGCAGGTGCCCCTTCTCTTGCGACCCCTGTCTCCGCCGAGGCGGAGGGGAGGGCGGCGTTTGTCCCGTCAGGGATTTTCTTTCCCTCGGGTCGACAGCTCTTGAGTGCGGACAGCCGGTGACTTACCTTGAGCTGGTCCTTAGGGCCGCCTAAGAGCCCCTCGTTAGAGACACGCTGGACTCGGGGTCCTTTTCCGCCGGGCACCCCTCGATGCGCCCTCCGCGGTGGGCGCGCGTCCCGGGGCCTCCCGCCCTGCCGCTGCGCCTGGAGCTGAGCGTGCGGATTGATTGAGTGATCGATTGATCGTATTTCTGTGAAGACGGGGACCCGCCCTCGGGTCTGGGCGAGAGGCCGTGGGAAGCGCTGGGTGATGTTTTTCAAACCGCGTCTAACGGAGCTGCCCTGATTGGCTGGAAGGAGCGGGCCTGGGGGGTTTGAATGTGGGTCGCTGGATAATCATTCGCGACTTTCCCAAAAATCACACTTTTAGCTGGAGAACCGCGGAAAGAGCTACGAGACATTCAGATGGGAGTTAAAAAAAAAAAGTTGACGTTTCACAGTGTTTTTTTTCCTCCCATAAAGGACTTTCAGGTGGTTCTGAAATGCATATTAAAAGTAAAACTGAAGACGCTGTTTTTTGTAAAATTGTATTTCTGATGGCTGAAATCGCAACACTTTCATGTATTGGACGCTGTTCTTTATTGAAAACACTGAAGGATTTAGGTTTTTTTATACGAATTTTTTGTCTTGAATACACATTGATGGATGCAGATTCCAGGGGAATTGTTTCCTAAATAAAAAGAAACAGTTTTCTTAATGTTAACGAATAACTTTTCCACATTTTCCATAAAAATATAATGTATTTTTAAAACTCTTTACATCTAACTTAAAATATATAAATTCTGCTGATGCAGTCATTGCAGTAAACTTAAAACTTTAATAGAGGAGACATTTGTGTTTCTTAATTTAGACAATCGGACAGGTAAGTAAGGGCAGGTGCGTATATATGGTGTCGTTCCTTTGATAGATTTATTATGAAATATATTGTATACAACAGTGTGGGTGTGTTGTGTTTTATTTGGTTGGTTTTTATTTAATGTTGCTTGAGACAACCGTCGGTATATTTTTATTTATTACCAAGCTTGTCATTCTTTTAATTACATCTTGATAAAACGCAGGTGTGGATTTCAAAGAAAAGCCATAAACTCACTGATAAACAGGTAGCTTTATGTGCTTTCAGAAAGAGTGGTTTAATAGTTTATATCCTTTTATGAATAGTAGTTGAAATTTTGAAATTTATAGTTTGTATTTTCACCTAAAATGCAATGTGAGAAAATAGTCAAATGGAAAATTTAATGACTTTTACAAGTCTCCATACGACTATAAATATAACTTATGTTAATAAGTGGAACAGCTGAATTTCTAATTCACACTATTTTGTATTGCCTTTATAACATGAATTGGGATTGCACAACCTATGTTCACTTTCTTTTTTCAAAGCTGTGTATTTTGGACCAACTCATGAAAATTTTATAAAAGGTGTAATTATCCTCTCTGTAAAATTTGATTTAATGAAATTGAAGATCTCATTTCTATTTTAAATGTAATTACACCTAAAGTACTAGAACTAGTGGGTTTTGCTTTTTACTGTTGATTTTTGTTTTTGGTTTTACGTTTTAATTTTCATTCAAATTGTGTGACTTGTAGAATTTTGTGGAGAGTGGGGGCAAGGCTTTAAATTCTGCCAGGCTGATTAAGTTTAATCATACTTTTAGCACTTTGGTTTATATAGGATTTCTTGTTGTTGTTGTTGTTGTTTTGGGGATGGTGAGTAAAGGATTGTTTAATAAGCTGTTTTTAAAAGAAAGATTTATTTAAAATATTTTACTTAAAGCTTGAGAACACACTAGCGCCTAAATAAAATCCACTTTATTAAAAATATTGTCCCTCTTGGTGATGCTACGTAAGAGGAAGAGTTTGGTTTATCAGCATGTAAGTTCCAACAGATGTATATTTTTAATGTTTATATGCATATATTCATATTTTTCTGTAGAAATTGATAGTTCTAATTTATATTGTAAAGACTAGAAAAGTCATGGTGTTGCAACAGTAGCTCAACTCTTTTTGAAGCTATATTTACAATCTATGGGGAGAGAGAATGAAGAAGGTAAGGTGTCAGTTTTCCTGATAGCATTGATTTTCATTTGTTTGCCCTTCATACTATTTTTAAAAATCCAAGTACAAGTGCAATTATGGCCTTTTTTTAATATACAGCTAAATGTCTTAGTTTTACATTTACAAAATGTAGCCTCTGGATGTAACAGCGCATTTTTAAAAATCAAATTAATAACCATTTTAATGTTTATCAAGAAGTACAACTAAGGATCACAATTTGAAAGTAGCTTTCATATTCTGGATCCCTTGTTTCATCATGCTTTGTGTATTACATTTTTGTTTGTTTTTTGTGGAGACATGAATATTTTTGTATTTTTGTTTATTTATTGGCATGTAGTGACTGAATAAGCAGAATGTCAGAATACTTCGATCCAGAAATACTGGTCAGTCGATTTGGTTTACAAAATGAAAAAATATTCCCAGAAACTGTATTAGATATTTTTTCTACATGTTACATTAGCTTTCTTCAATTAAAAAAAAAGTAATTACAAATTTAGAGTTTGTTAAAGTTATCTTATAAAAATGTATCTCTCTTTAAAATATTGCTCAACTAAAATTGGCTCTTTTTTTTTTTTTTTTTTTGTCTAATGAAGCTTAATAATCCCCTTTTTTTTTTTTTTAACCCCTTTTGAGAAGAAACAGATTATTGATCTGATTATAACTGGAAAACACATCTTAGAAAAAATTGTCACATCAGAGTATTCGTGTAGTTTGGGGGGTGGGAGGGTTGTCTTTTTTTTTTTTTTTTTTTTATTCAGCAAACTTAGAAACATTGTGTGTCAGGCAACTAATTTTGGCACATGAACTCAAACTATGACTTGCTGAAATTTTTTAGCCCCCAAACTCAAAAGACCAAAGGAAATAAGCAATAAGATACCACTTTATTTCCAATAAGCATTGAAAATAAGATTAAGTGTTTAAATTTTAGAAAGTAACACTATCAGAACTTTAAAGTCATGATTTTCTTAAGAATAACAGTCTCAATTTTAGAATATTGCATTACTAATATGTGTTTATGTATTTATTGGATTATTTGCATATACAGATGACTGTATTCATAAAAATACTGCTTTCTGGTAGGGAGCTAATGGGGGTTTGTTGTTTTTGTTTTTTTGGCCTGGAGTTTTGGGCTTTTGTTGTTGTTTTGGTCTGTATTAGATACACTTTAAAGGATCTTCCTTTTAGACAAGTTTCAAATACTGGAATTGATATTAAATACATATATTTGAATTTTATTCAAATTTATTTCAAATTATGAGTAATTTAATATATTTCTGTTTACTCCTGCCTTGTTTCACTGAAGAATGTTTGCCCTTAAAGACTCATGGTTTCTAAGTATAAATGAAGTTATATTTTAGACTTCAGGTTGGAGTTTTACTATTTGAAGGTTTTTTCATAATGCCTTTCTTTAGTCATATACATTGGTTTAATAGTTATCATATTTATGTCTAAACCTGTTTTGTTTCTTACAATCTAATATTTTTTGTCTCCCTACTATTTAAAAAACTTCACATTTAGCATGTAATACGTCTTGTTTTACTGTTTTCCTTCTATGATTTCTAAACATAAGATACCTAAATTTTCAGAGTGCTCAAATATAGAAAACTGTCTTTTGAGGAAGACTATGTAGAAATGACTTTAATTTCTTAAAATGTTATGGTATTTGGATTGATTTTTATAAGGTATTTATGATTGTGTGGGTTTTGTTATTAAACAATATTTGGTGGCAGAGAGATAAAGAGGTTTTTGTTTTCCATCTTTAATTTTCCTAAGCCATTTTCAAATAAACTCATTCAGAGCATTATGATTCATGTGTAGTACATTATAAACTTTGATAATTTAATAATATTTTTATATAATTGCTGCATTAAATCATTTAGAAAGGTGAAACAAAGGAAAAACGTACATTCAGTTATATCTTAACCTCTTCTTGGAAACATTAAAATACTTTTTTGTTCAGTAGTGGTTCATTTATTACTTGTATATGATTTGTTTAAAAAATAAGTTCCACATTTGATCTAGTAGAACTGTAATTATTAAAATATTTGGAAATGTCTATTATTCAGGCTGGGCAAAAGACTAAAGTTGAAAATAGTGATAATCATGAAAATGTTTGATAACTTGAGGAGAAGGATAGGAAATTTTGTCCTTATCCCTTGAGTAATCTTTATACTGCATGTACTTCATGAGTTTTAAAAGCACAAACTAGATTTCTGATATTTTCCTTATGAAATCCCTTTAACCAGTCCCCTAACAGCTCCTTGCCTACACAACACACACCCCTCATCCATGTTGCTTTGAAACGGATGGCCTGGAGAGAAATGAAAGCAGAAACACATTAATGTGGTTTGTTTGAAGAGGCTTCGAATGCTACAACATATCACAGGTGTTTCTAATCAAGTTATTTCTGTTTTAAAAACATTATTTTCAAGTTAGAGCTTCTTTGAACACTGGCAAGATTGAGGTCATTTTGAAGACCTCACCTCTGTGTTGAGGGACCAAGTATGATACAGGAGATGAGGATCTGTGAAGTGTCTTCATGCTGTAATACATGACATTTTTATTACAGGTTTTGACTTTAGGAGAGAGCCAATTCTGGAGAACAACCTAACTTCTTTGATTGAACACTCACATAATATGTTGGAACATGCTAGGAGATTAAGGTACAATAATGAATTTTAAAAGCGCATAATTTTATATCTTTGCAATATAATTGGACTGGACAGTTGGTAAATCTGAAAGTTTTAGATGAACTTAAATCATTAAATGATTAATAGAAAATCATCCTGTGAAGCTGAGTTGTCTTGCTTATTAAACCTCTATATTTAATTTTATACAGTTGATGTTCTCATTGTTTTGTAGTTGGTCCACCTCCAACTGAATTTATTTCGAAAATAAGTAAATATAGTAATTTCTTTTTCATTTCCTTAAAGTTGTTATTACAGCATACTAAGTAAAAGAATTAATTAGTGGGCTTTCTATCTTATAAAATGGAGGGTTTAAATCAAAAGGAATTTGGTGCTTGGCTATTTGATAGGCAGAGTAGTAGGTAGAGCCTACAAAATTAGATAAGATTAATGAGACTACTTTTAAGAGAATTTAAAAGTATTCCAGGTAGTATCCTAACCAAAAGTGGCAGTGTGGTTGAAACTGAAAAACCCACTTTCTTAAACAGAAACTACTAGTATCTAACTCATAGTTACTGTGATTAAAGTTGTTCATACCAAAAGTTACAAATTCTAAAAATAAAATTGTAGGATGCCTAAACTTCCAGTGACTTTTGTCTTAACCTCCAAAATACTTTATTACAAAACCACTTTTGTGGCATATTTATATTCCTTTGATTATTATAGTTTTAGTGGAAAATTTCACATAGTATTTAGCTAATATGATTTTTGTTTCTAATGGTTATCTGGTATAGTGAAAATGAATTTTTTGAACAATATTACTAAATTTTACTTAGTGAATTCTTTTATTGTAAACTATTAATCCCATAGTGAAGTATTACTCATAATATAGTGCTTAAAAAGCTATTGCTAAATAAAGTGAAATCTACTAAAATTTACTACAATTTAAAAAATTTTACCTAAAAATGTTTACTTTATATACTTAAGATACAAGAAATCCTATAGGTCTTTTTTCATGAGAAAAGTGTAATTTAGTCCTAAGATTGAAATGTAATTATCAAGAAGTAGAAAACAAGTCCTAAGATTGAAAAGTAATTATCAAGAACAGTGCAAAATCTTGTAAAATAAATTCTCAGATGTGTTTAGTAATGTTTGAGTATTTAGATACATATATGTAAAATTTTTTTAAAGCTGAAATTTGATATTTCAGGTATCTTCGGATATTAAATAGATAATCCAGGAATGTGAATCCATTAACATTTATATACCATGTTAAAATTTAATGAGAATCAGTTTAATATAAAGGTGAAATCCAGGAACTTTAATATTGGTGTCTTTGGTGGTTGATTAAGATAAATACAAGGTAGAGAATGTCTTTACAACTGTGATAGGAGAATGTTTTTTAAAACACAGCTTACTTTGAATAGGATGAAAATACATAACAGTTTTTTCCTTACTGATTTCACAGCCAATGTTTCTCAGTTTAGAAAACAGAAAGATGAAAAATCAAAAATATAGTTACCTGAGTAGGAGAAAACAAATCCAGGTTCAAAGTATCAATTTCAATTCAAATATCTTTAGTGTGTTAAATAGGGGAGGAGAGACAGCATTTGGTCTTAATTGAGAGAGTTGTGATTTGTGATTTTTGAAGGTTTCGAAACTGATATTAGACACAAATATTTAGCATCATGTAATTGTTCTCTCTGTAATTATATACTGGCTTATAAACGTCTAAAAATTTGGCTTAATAAATAAATATATAAAAAATCAATATGTTTATTTACAGTTTTCTAGTATTTGGTCAATTCTTAAGAGTGAGAAACTTTAACCTAAGTAGTAGTAGGTATTATTTTAGGATGTAGATTAATAAAGGCTTCAACTATTATGTATGATTGACTCTTTTTTACCTACCTCTTAAAAGGCATCCTATATAGATTTTGACTATTTTAAATTTACATACTTGATTATATTTAACATTCTCAGTAGATAGATCATGATGTCAGAATTTGCAGGAAGAGATTAATTTTTTTTTTCAGTGATTTGTATCTCATTTGTGCAATATTTGTACTTTTGGTGAAGTGCATTGTCATAGTAAAATAACACTCCCTTTCAGGAAAAATTAGTAATTGTCCTTAAAATACAGTTATACTGCTACTGTTCCTGTCTAATTGAAATGGTTGTTTTAGGGTAGAAAGAACGTCTGAATAAACTAGACTAGAGGAACCTTAACATATCTACATATTAAGGAACTTAAAGTTATTCATTATTTGTCATTAATGTATATAATGCTAGTTTATAAGGACAGATGATATTTTAAGCCATTTGTCAGCTATGATAATTTAGTAGGTTTTGTGCTGCTGAGATACGATTAACTTTTTGATAATTTTTTAAAAATGTTTGTAGATGCAATTTTGTACATGGGTGCTTTTTTGTGTGTTTTTATTTGAAATAGCCAATAACATCCATACCCTATTTATATTTTTCTAATGGTCAGAATTAAGCATTTTTCAAAGGCTAAGTGAGGGTTCTAAATTTTTATTAATTATACATTTTGAAGTGGAATTTCTGTTCACAGCACCACAGACCACACTTTTGATATTCTATTCACTTCTATTAACTGGTTTTACTTTCCCATTTTCATGGTTTGAATCACTTGGAGCAAAAATTTGCAGCATGGTAGGGGTGATTAATCCCACTGGTTGAAAGTGTCTGAATCCATTACTATTTCTAAATGTCTTAATTTTTAAAGATCTTTCTTTAGTATTTGCTGCTAGTGTTTTTTAGTATAAAACTTTTATACTAAATAAATACATTTAAAGTTATATTGTTATCCTGTGATCTTCAGGATTATTTTTATTATCTTATTTGTTCCTCACTAAACTAAGTAGAAAGAAGTTTTCAATTTTGACAAAAATAAAAGATTAATATTGCTACTATTTCATAGTTTGATTTTAGGAATCTCAAACCTAGACTTCTTGACTAAGTTTTATTATTAAAAATTCCAAACCAATTCTATCGTATGTATGGGTTTTTCTTTTTAATAATTTATAGATGTCCAGATTTTTCTTTTTATATTTGTTTGAATCAAAAATTGCTTAAAGTTCTAAAACCTGAGTCGTGGTTTAAAGTTGCGAGTCTATAAGTAACATCACATTATATTTAAAGGTAATTTAACAATAAATACTGTATTTGTACGTCTGACTCATTGATCGACATTGTTCAGTTACTAAGCTTGTAGCCTTTTATTACACATTTGCAGTAGGTAAATTGATGTAGAAATTTTGTTCTCAATAGCTGGGATTTTTAGAAAAATATTACAGGCTGAAATCATTTCTTTGCTAGAAGTGTCTGAAGTCAAACATCTGGTGATGATTAGATATGGAGTACCTGGGAACCAGGGGCCTTTTTTAAGCAAAATAAACTGTCATTTTTTGACTCGAGTTTGACACTTTCTTATTTTCCAAGAGAATAAGTAGGAAAGATTCTCTCGTTATGCATTCACCATAATCCTGGTTAAAACTCTTCAGAGAATTTTGATAATTGAGTAGTTAAATCTAATAAACTGAAGATTATTATGTGTCATTAATTTTTTTCCCTTAGATACATTATAGGTTCCCTTTCTAATCAAAATACCAATTTTGTTTTCTCACCCGCTTTTTAAAGAAAAAATTCTTTCCTAGATAATTTTGTCATACAGTGATGGAAAGCAGGCCTGGTAGGTAGGTTGACCTGAACATTTTTCCTCCGTGTGTTAGTTGAATATATTTTTCTCAGCTTGCTGTTTAAGGAAGCAGAGGAGCGAGTTATCACACAGTCCTTGTTCTTACGCCTTACAGCTGTGAGGTCTCTGCTGCTTGTCAGCTAGTGCACAGAATACGCAGTAATAGTGGCCAAAGGAGCCTGCACCCATCAGTTTTACCTACCAGGTGGGAAGGGCCTGTATACAGTACAGAAAACATGTTCTTTGACAGAAAGGTATTTTCTTCCCAGAGCAGCTTAAAGAGAACAGTAGATGTTTGTAGTTCTTAAGACTCTTGATTATTTTTTACTGTTTACTCTGGTTTCATTTCATTTTTATTCGGTTAATTCCATCTGGTAGAATGTAAAACTGTCTTGCTTCTGCATTTCATGTTTCTGACTTTTAAGCTGGTAAACTGGAAGAAAGTATCAATAACTAGTTGGTGATACCACAAGTTAGGTAATATGTTGAAGAAAGAAAAGTTGACTGGCCACACAGGAGGGTTTCTTTCACTTTTGGCCATATTCTCAGCCCATGTTATCTTTGTTTCATATTCCAGTCTAAACAAGGCCAAATTCTTACTATTTCACAATAATAAAAGAAAACAACGCTCTGTATTACTTAATGTTGTAAATAACTACAAACAAAGCAGGCCGCAGATTAAAATTGAGATCTGTTTTTTCTCTCTACTAGCCTATTGACTATTTCTATGATTTACTATGTAAGAAAGCTCAGATTATTCTAAATTTTTTGGGAATATGACTTAGTAATTTCAAATAATATAGAAGAATGTTCTTTACTATCTAAATTTGTACAGATTGTGTAACCTAACTATTGATACAGTTTTCTTCTCTTTTATACCTAAATAATTATAATAGGTTATAGTTACAGGGAAGTAAATATTAGATTTTTATTAAAGTTCTGATTTCATTTGTAGAATTCTTGGTGAAAAACTACGAAAATTTGTTTTATTGTATGAGCCTACTGTGCCAATTTAAAGTCTGATATTTGCAGCCACATTCAAATACTATTTTAAAAGGTAACCATTGTTTCTTCCTGGTCATCTTCATTAAAATGACTCCTGATCATTCCCACTCATAATGTTTTCCTTTACAAATCATGATAAACTCAGAATATTGGTTTCCTGCTAATATCACTTACAAATTAAAAAAAAAAAAAAGAAAAAGCTGTGTCATAGTATGTGTTTGGTTATCTGAAATAATAAATAAGCCCATGGCCTGCTACGGCATTGTGAACTTAAGCATATTCAATCATAAATTGAGGTTACTTTTTTGTGTTCTTGGATAATGCTAGAGTTTTTTTTTTTTTTTTAACATATTGATATAACTTAACAAATAACATTAATTGCTATTACTAATCCTTAACCAAAAAAGTGAGTTACATAATCCTTTCTATTAAAAACACCTTATTTTTACCATTAATTACTGCTTAATGTCTATGGACCCACGTGTATCAGATTAAAATAAGATAAAACATTTTTACAGGGTGGCACCTGTGGCTTAATGGGTAGGGCGCCAGCCCCATAAACTGAGGGTGGCGGGTTCGAATCCGGCCCCGGCCAAACTGCAACAATAGAAAATAGAAAATAGCTGGGCGTTGTGGTGGGCGCCTGTAGTCCCAGCTACTCGGGAGGCTGAGGCAAGAGAATGGCCTAAGCCCGGGAGTTGGAGGTTGCTGTGAGCTGTAATGCTATGGCACTCTACCAAGGGCGATAAAGTGAGACTCTCTCTCTAAAAAAAAAAAAATTGTTTTGAAGACTTGCTAAAGCACAATCTTTGGAGCTGAGACTCAGGAATAGTCGTATTTTACAACTGTAATAGATTGTTTTAGGAGCCCTAGAACAAGTGAGAAGCACTGTCTGAAATGGAATGGGAGGGGGGTTGTTCATACCAGTTTATCTTTTCTGCATTTTTCCCCCTTTGGGCATCTTGGACGTAAGCTCACTATTTAATTAGGAATCTTATCATTTTCATGACAGTAGTTCTAGATTTAAGTCTTGGTATTTCCTCAATTATATGAGGACAATCTGTTTTACCAGAGCTAAAATTTTGTGCAAGTGCCTTGGGACAAATTTTAATCTGTTTTTTTCTACATTTAGTGCACATATGTTAGACCTACACTACATGAAAGCAGATGGGATTGATCACTCAGAACGTTTATAATTTTCACCTAGATAGTGGTTATTTTTCTTAAATGTACTTCCAAATATTAGGGAAAATATAAAGAGGGGAACTTTTCATAAGCTGCTTGTGGGAGCATTTAGTAATATCCTAATAAAGTTGAAGATACAATAGGCTTGAACCCAACAATTCCATTTCTAGATATTCTGATAAACTCAAACATGTAAAAAAGTATTATTCTTTTTAGTAGGAAAAAATTGGAAGCAGTGTTAAGCAGCAGGGTAACTGGCAGCTGGTGACGTAGCTGTGTGATGAACTGTACGGCGATTGAAATGAGAGCTGAGTGTGTCGTGAGTGAATTTGCTCCTTCAGCAAACACAAGGTTGCACAAAGGTTATAATCATTTGTAGAAGAGATACGTATGGTATGATACCTTTCTATAAAGTTTGAAAGCAAAGACTTTGTTTTAAAGTCTTGAATTTGTAATAAAAAATGATTAGGAAATATCAAATTCAAGATTGTGATTGTATTTTGAAAGAATGAATAGAATCAGGGCATGGCACACAAGGGACAATTACCGTATGTGTAAACACTTAAGAAAAAGGGAGGCCGGGTGCAGTGGCTCACGCCTGTAGTCCTGGCACCCTAGGAAGTCAAGGCAGGTGGATTTCCTGAGGTCTCAGGTTCGAGACTAGCCTGAGCAAGAGCAAGAGTCTGTCTCTAAACATAGCCCAGGCGTGTGGCAGGCACCTATAATCCCAGCTGCTTGAGAGGCTGAGGCAAGAGAATCCCTTGTGCCCAAGAGTTTGAGGTTGCTGTGAGCTGTGGCACTACAGCACTCTACTGAGGGCGACAAACTGAGACTCTGTCTCTAAAGAAAGAAAGAAAGAAAACAAGTACGGGAGAATATTAACATTCAGTAGAGCTAGACTGAGGGTCCAGGAAAAGGATGTGAAGACTGATTTTGGTGTTCTCTGCTTTTTCTCTGTGGGTTTTGAAACAAATGATTTTGAAGTAAAAAAAAAAAAGTACTGTTCTTTTTTGTGATATTCTGCTATAAAAGGTACACTTGGAGTGCTGCATTAAGGGCTTGGATGGGTTTGTTGTAGTCTTTGTATTTTGTATCTTGTAAGTGCTTAACCATTAGTTGGTCTGAGAACCGCAGCTTATAATCATGACCCACAGAAATCAAGCATTCTGACCAACTCAAGCTACTCAAATAGTTAAAAACTATTTTATTTTTAGAGATGAGCTGTAATATATTTCCTGCTTTTGAATACTGGCTTTTAACCCTTCTTGCTCTTGTAAGTAAAGGACAACCATGTAAACAATTTCTCTTATTATTTCACTTTTTGATTCAGCCATTTTTACAACTGTATTTTATATTGGCCATTGCATCATGTTGTACTATTTTCAGACATTATTTTATGCATTTTAAACTCCAACTTAAGCTTTGTATTTATATTCTTTTTTTTTTTTTTTTTGGAGAAGGTCTCACTTTTGTCCCCAGGGTAGAGAGCTGTGGCATCATACCTCACAGCAACCTCAAACTCTTGGCTTCATGCAATCCTTTTACCTCACCCTCCCAAGTAGCAGGACCAATGGCCACCACCACAGGCAGCTGGTTTTTCAATTTTTAGTAGAGATGGGGGTCTTGTTCTTGTGCAGTCTGTTAGGGAACTCCTGCGCTCAAGCTGTCTGCTCCCCTCAGTCTCCCAAAGTACAAGGATTAAGGATTGAGCCATTGCGCCTGGCTTTTATGTTTATATTCTTTTGATACTAATAGGATTCTTGGGACTGGGCAACATATGGAATTTAGATTTTGCAAATCTGTGTGTGTGTGAGACAGAGAGACTGATTAATCAATCTTGAGATAAAATTTGAATTTGTCTTAAAATATCTGCAGTTCCATGAAGTCTTCCAGACACTCATGTGTTCCAGTTTAGACATTGAAGTATGAGTTTTACTTATGCTTAAATTTTTGACTTTTAAACATTGAGAAGGTATTAGTAATAGGAAAGCAAATTTTAAAAACTAATAATGCACTGGACTAAAAAATGTAAATATTGCTGCTAGGTGTTTATAATCTGTGATTGTTCTGTGCTGTATAAGGATCAGAAAATAATTATTGTCAACCTCAGGTTGAAAATGTTCCAACTTACATGATGTGATGAAATTTTTGAGGTGTTCTTTTTATCTTTTCTAGATCTAACTGATAAAATGAAGATCATAATCAAACATCTTCCCCTTAGCCTGCAGTTCCTACCTTGTAAGTATCAACTTTCAGTCCCCCTGCCTTTGCTCTGAAAAGTCACTGTTCAATGTCGTGTTCTGGTTTATTTCCAACCTTCCCCTACCCCTTATACATGGAGGTCTGATATTCATTTGATCTACTTCAGAGCAACAATAATGGCATAGCTTTGGATAAGTTTTCTGTTTGAGGAAATGTTTTATAGCCAGCACCTGTCATCTCTGAGAATCACAATTTCGAGTCGCTTTCTTCAAAGGAATTTGCACATAAGTAACAATCCTTTTTATTACCATCACTATTTAGGTTTATTGGTCTTATGGTTTTATAAATTGAGAGTATCGTCTTCTCTTGAAAAATAATTTGTTTTTACATTTTATTAGATTATACTTGAGACTTTGAGGGGAGCTCAATATTTAGCTCTTAAAACATCAAGAGATGGAGAAAACAAGAAGGCAATCCCTTTTCCTTTTATATGTGTATACACGTGTATACCTCTTTTTGAGAATAAGAAACATCCCCCCTCCATTCATTTAACTTTTGAGAAATTTGTAAATTCTAAAGGTTAACCAAAATGAATATCATACCCCTAGGAAAATTTCACAGACCAAGGTCATGTGAAATGCTCAAGATACTTATTTCCCTAAAAGCAGTTACCAAAAAAGCTTTATTTTCATCTATTCATTGAGGTAATTCTACATCCCTAAAGAAAAGAAACTCAAGTGCAAGACTATTCTTGTTCTTAATGATACTGTAGGTGTTACTCTGTAGAAATGAAACTAGTGCTTCAGATCCTTACCTTATCTCACAGTGACTCACATAATGTGTATACGTTGAGAGATCTGATAATCGTAAATGATCAGCCATTAAACTCAGAAAGTAGTGAGAATTTTTAGGGAGGAGGGAAATCAATTATATATTAAAAACTTTTAATATATAAGCCAAGTGGTAAAGTAGTAGGTAAATGCCACAGGTCACTTTCTTTTTAAAATTTTTTCCTATTATATTTTTGTCTCCAAAAATTAGAATGGAAACATTTTAAAGAATCCTATATAGTCCAAGTCCTGGATTCCTTAATTGGTCTCTTGAAAGCCAACTCAGACTTCCTTCAGCTTAACACTTAAAAAAATAAATGTTTTCAATTTATATTATACATGTACTGTTGACTGGAAAGTAGTCCACTTTTTTTTTAAAAAAATATGATTTAATTTCTAACAGATTTATAAGCATAGATAACATCACATTCTTAAATTCATTTTATCTTTTATAAATTCCTAAGTAAATAGTCTTTCTTGGATATTCTTCAGCATCTTTTAAACATAGGCCATTTGCCATATTTCATAGTTGGAATGCTTTCTGTTATCTGTTCTAGGTAGTATGCTTGGAGTTACCTTTAATCTTAGGTATTAACATAATATTTCAAATTAAACAGTACCCCCAACAATAGGAACACAGTGACAATAGTCAGTGGTCCTTTGCAATTATGTAGGTGTCTTCCATTCTTTCTTTCTTTCTTTTTTTTTTTTTGAGACAGAGCCTCAAGCCGTCACCCTGGATAGAGCGCTGTGGCATCACAGCTCACAGCAACCTCCAATTCCTGGGCTCAAGCGAGTCTCTTGCCTCCGCCTCCCAAGTAACTGGGACTACACGTACCTGCCACAACGCCCGGCCATTTTTTGGTTGCAGCCGTCATTGTTGTTTGGCAGGTCTGGGCTGGATTCGAACCCGCCAGCTCAGGTGTATGTGGCTGGCGGCTTAGCCCGTTGAGCCACAGGCGCCGAGCCCATTCTTTCTTTTTATGTTTGTTTAATGATGTTGTTTATTTAAGATGTAATTTTGTTTGTTTGTTTGTTTGTTTTTGCGGTTTTATTTTAGCCATATCTTAAACTTTGTTGCCTAATAGAAAATTCAGAAATGTCTTTACATTTTCCCCTCCTTTTCTTTTTTGAACTGTTTTGATTTTCCACTTATGCTTTTTTTTGGATACATATACTTAAATTACATATTTCTGTAATATGACTTTAAATATGTATCATTTGGTGTTTAAAAACATCTTGAGGAGCATTGTAAGCATTTAAGAGCATTACATCTATTTTTTAATCTATAACAACAAAAATTTTATGACATTGACTTTATAAATAGGGAAACTGACTTTAAGTAAAGTGACCTATAATGAAACTAGTTTTACCATGGCTACTTAATATAAAGAAGAGTTAAGTTTCTACAGCGTATTTCTAGTCACAAAAAAGCACCACCAAACTTCTAAATAAAGACCAGAAACACAATGTTAAATATTGAAATAAATGTGAGCTATATATACATTTAAGAAAAACATCATTCTTAACTCAATTTATGGTGAATCAGTGAATAACTCAATTTATGGTGAATCAGTGAATAACAGTGGTCATAGTGGTGGTTGGTTAAATCAAGGAATAAATGTTTGCAAAGTGAAAATTGCAGTAAGCACCTCTCAGCTGCACATACATAGTTCAAAAACAATAACAAATATGTCAGGCTTGCTGGCACACTCATACCCCATCATTTATTGTCACATGCATCTGTATAACTATCACAGACATCACAAATTTTTATTTTACAATAATTTGTATTCATTCATTCTCCACTTCAGGTTGCAGGTAACTGGAGCCTCTTGTGGCAGCTCAGGGTGCAGGGTGGGACCCCGTGTGCACTCGGAGGCATCTCTGCCTGCACGCAGGGACAGTTGGGACAGAGCAGTTGAACTCACATGCTCATTTGGGGGTGTAGGAGGAAACCATAGGCTCCTGAGAAAACCCATCCAGACAGTGGCCCTGGCTAGCTATGGACTTTTTACCCCCCTTACCAACTTTAAAACAAAACAGCTTTACTCAAGCACCTGCGGTATGTGACGTTGACCCTAAATGTAGACATAGTTTTTATATCTTTTTTGTAGGCTGTACATACTCTGGTCCTTCTATGTTCTCATAGCATGAGTACTAAGCATAAGTACTACTGCATCATTAGTATCTGGACACGCCACGTTGGGTCTGCTACATTTTGTTGGTATTCTTTTAAAAATACTGTATAGAGAACTGAATTGAGGATACTTAACGTGATCTAGGTACAAAATACGGTGCATTTCTTGTGAATGAGGTACTTTGATGACACATCCCGATTGCACTGGCTTTCTCTTTGTTGTCAGTACTGTTCACGTCAAGCTGTAGTCCCCTGAAACACTAGTGTGCTAGAATTTCAAATCCTAATATCACTTAAATTCATAAGACATTAATTAAACACTTATTAGATATGTTCATATACATTTGAAGTAGACATTAATAGATCCATTTTATAGGAGAAGAAATAGAGGGTCCATGTACTGAATTTCTCAAATTTGGAAATTTTATAAAACTTTCAACTTTATAGTAATGAAAAGATTACTATGGGGGGGGAAAAAGAAAGAAAATTTGGAACCGAAAAGAAAAGATTACCATGTTTAGTGAAATTGTCATGCAGTTAGTTTAGACCCCGTAACTTAGGTCTTTGCTTATGGATATTAAAGAATAGCTATTTTAAATTTTCTTCCAGATATAATATTGACATTATTCCGCTTGCTCATTATTCCATTGTTCTAGAGCAACAATAGTCATTCTGTGGCCAAGGTGCTATATATAGCCAGTTCCTTAGAGCTTCAAGTGTGGAAGATGAAGCTTATTTGAAGAAAGTAATTGCTGTTATGAATTGTATTGATACTGGAGTAAAAGTAAAATTAAGCATTTGAGAAACCTAAAGTAATGTAGTGAACATGTAAAGATATGTCTAAACAGCAAACTAGGAGAAAGATTTTCATGACTCATATTAGCAGCTGAGTAATTTGAGTGAAAACAATCTAAACTTACAGATTCAAGGGAATTTTTTTTTTTTTTTTTTTTTGAGACAGAGCCTCAAGCTATCACCCTGGATAGAGTGCTGTGGCATCACAGCTCACAGCAACCTCCAATTCCTGGGCTCAAGCGAGTCTCCTGCCTCCACCTCCCAAGTAGCTGGGACTACAGGC